>JAGFPH010001890.1:136541-225790 GCA_018207615.1 Philaenus spumarius
TAACTGTTGCTACATGTCTAGAGACCACATGGTAAACTTTAAAATGTACATTGGTTATAGGCTCAAAATATATCGGAGATGTCGTTAATTAAATGATAGGTTTTTTAAAGGTCCATATTTGTTAAAAATTACACAGCTTTAAATTTGTACAAAATTATATAAATTGCCTAAGCTAGGCTTTAGTTTGAAAATAGGCTAGTTACATAAAATTTAATATTTAGGCTGTACTGAAGGTATTTAAAGAAAAAAAATTGAATTACATAGATATTAAATTATACTTTAAGAGTTTGAAATATTATTTACAATATTAAATGTAGACTTAAGTTCACATAGTTGTAAACTTACAAGTAAAGTTTTATAACAAAGCCTACGTTAAAGGTGACAAAAAAAAACATTCCAATCTGGTTATATAAATTCACATACCTGGTTTTTAGTAGAATAGGACTTAAAAGAATAACATTTTAATTACTAACGCACAGTCGTTAAACTCCCGACTAAGACATTTATAAAATTAAGAACTAGATACAGACAAAGCCATTACGTCTGTCGAATTGAACAAAACGGAAAGTCATGGCTGGTTTTCAACTAAGTTAATTCTATCAGAGCCGGTCACGTGATAAAACAGCTGTTCAGTCTCAGATAAGCCTACGACGTTCTAAACTAGTGGTGTCTGTAGAGGACTGCTTAGCAAGATAACGGGAACGACTAGAACTAGAAGAGTCGATAATGCAGAAGGCATTTGACTAACGTAAAAACTTGGTGGAAAATAAAATTTTAATACCGCGGAATTTAAATAACGGCACAATACCCAAAACAGTTGCGTCGATTTATTTGGTAGAAATTTTCCTTTGTTGAATTTACATCTGTTCTATCAAAGTTAACACAAAATTTAATAAATGGGAACATGTTTAGATGGATATTTCCTATAGTTTTTTAATTTCAGGCTAATTTTCAACTAGAACCTAATTTAATTGACATTTTTAAACTATGAGATTTAATACACAAGAAATTTGCATTACATTGAAATCTTTTAGATTGATATTTTTTTTGTTTACTAAAAAGAAGATTATGGATGGGTTTGGAACAATTTTGGTAACAAAGGTTGTGCAGCATTTTCTAATGAAATAACTATGTACATTTTTTTACAATTATTACCAATAATTTTAAGTATGATTCAAATTGACGACACAGAAATGTATAGCAGGTTATTTTAAGTAATTAACTTCTAAAATTGCTTCACATAAAACAAAAATAACGAATATTCGAAACATATTTGAGCTTTTAAAATATCGACTATAAACTTTAATATCACTTGTTAGACAGTAGGGTGGAATGTATATCCCCAAGGCACATCAGCCACTTCCTGTGCTCAATCAATATATTATATAAAAGCTAAATACCACTCACTCACTCATTACGATTTCTCAAAAACTACCGAACGGATTGGAATGAAATTTGGTATGTAGCTTCCTCTAGGGCCATAGGCGCTCGCTAAGAAAGGGTTTGAAAAAATTTGAAATTTTATTGGGGGTTTGGAGGATCAAAGTTATTAAATCACGATTTTTCAAAAACTACCGAACGGATTGAAATGAAATTTGGCATGTAGCTTCCTCTAGGGCCATAGGTGCTTACTAAGAAAGGGTTTGAATAAATTCGAAATTTTAGGGGGAGGGGATCAAAGTTATTAAATCACGATTTCTTCAAAACTACCCTGTCCCAAATAGCGTAGTCTTTTTTTTTCATGACCACATTAGGATACACACGGGTATTAAACAAACACTTAACAAGGTTATAATTATGTTAAAAAGACTGAAAATACCAACCACCACGGGCAACGCCGTACGGATCAGCTAGTATTATTATATAACTTTCATAGTAAGACCTAATGTAATCCTTTAACTAGCTTGAGAATAGATCCTATGATGTCTAATCATTCCTTCCCACCTGAATGATAAGAGGATAGGATGTCTCTCCTGCATCATTCAAATGCTTCGCATTTATATACTACTACGGGAAACCCCTGCGTGTTTGGAAAACAACCCCGTTGGAACCTTCTATACGCATAATCATGTTGTGTTTTCTTTATAATAAAGGTGTAGGGTTAATAATAACCCCAAAGCTAAGATGGAAAAATAATGTTAAATGTTCAAATCAAAAATTGTTTCGTATATTTTAAAACAGCAGTTAAAATAAAGGTTCAAAGAACCAGAAAGGCTCAGGTCTATATTTTAACAAAAACTTAACTTAAAGTTAGAAATACTAATCATTTCTTCAAAGTTTGAAATCTGGTGTTACTGAAAATATTAGAGCAAACAGCAGTTTTATCTGTTATTTTATTCAATCGGTTGCTATGGTAATGAATTTGTAAATACATTCAAGAAATATGTGTCGGTTCATCAGTCTAGGTTTAACCTAAGAATTTTTTCAGATTAAATTTACAAATATTGAAATAAAAATGTTTTTATCAAAATGAATTCACTGAGGGATAGTGACGCTTTTTATTAGTACAACTATTTTTTCAATCGGTTCAGTAGTTCCAGAGATTACCCCGTACATACAAACAAACAAACAAATAGTGTAGAGTATAGATATGTTTGGCAGTTACCTCCTGCCTCCCACACATCCGACATTCTGCATCTCCCTGGTGGAGGCCTACAGCTTTCGTCTGCTTGCTGACCATACCATGCCCTGTAATTAGGCAATTATACTCATTAACAACAAACAGATTTTGTATTAAAGATTTAAGATGAGTTTCAAATTGTTGTCCGGACAAAATGCACTACCTTAAACTGCTTTAAAACTCCTGTTACTCTTAACAAACATTAAACTACACCTTTGTGTATGCGATGATCAGTTGTATGCCTAGTATCGTCAGTTTTTAAGATATCGACCTGATTTTGTATTATTATATTTTTTGCCCACGTTCAAAGTGTTAACTCAACCAAATATTTCATCCCTCTATACTTGGTTTTTAATTTATTTTATTCTCAGGGGTCACAGTTTATTTTGCAAGAATTCAATTCGAATACCAGCTATTTACATTGTCAAAGAGTTGTTCCCTCCAATTTTGAAGAAAGTAAAAACACAATATTTCATCTACCCATTTACAAAACACAATACAAAGACCTTTAAACTTTCCTCAAGGTCGTACTTTGCGCTCACAAATAATACAGAATTTGATTTGTAATTTTGCGTGCCGACGATATGCTGGATATAAATTAATAGCCGACCTCCGGCTTCGATACAGAGGCGGACGTACTTCGTTGTTTGAATATGTTCTTTTAACACTTGCAATTACCACTGTTGAAATACACACCAATCTATTCCTACCCACGCCTCGCATCACATAGGCTTGAAGTATTTATTGTCGGCAATTACTTCTACCTCTGCCAGTAAATCAAAACATAAAATTGCATTACTATTTTGAAAAAAATGTCTTTACTTTGTTTTCATATTTACAAATTTATGCTTCTGATTATATTTTTTAAGGTTTTATTCGTATAAGTATATTTTTTACGACTTTTGGCAATTAAATAAAATCAATTTCACAAATAATTCAATAGTTTTGTAACAGTTGTAAATGATAATTATTAAAATTTATATAGTAACAACGTATTTTATAAGTGTAAGTCCCAGCGTTCAAGTTGAACCAATCACAGGTTTTCTGTTGATTATTAACATTTAAGCGCATTACGAACGTGTTATGTCGAACTCTATACTTTCGACGGGGTTTCAACTTAAATATCGAAGTGAAATGTTTCGAAAGTAATCGAAAGCCGAGTAACAGACAACGAGTCATGTCCTGTCAGCTTTAAAGCTGGTCAACCACTGTTTGCTTTATTTCCTCCCTCTTATCACGAACGACTTTGTATGCGTTATCGTCTTTAAGGGGGCGCTATCCTATCCGCCATATTGAATCTGATTCCCATAAGTGCAATGCTACAGAATGTCATTTTTTACCGTTAATTCGTGGAATAAATTTAAAAATTTGGTTTCATTTTGAAGTACTGTCATTTGCGGATGTTAATTGCTGAATATATTTTCAAAAACAGTTTTATTGTTTTCATAAACGTATGATATAAATAGTCAAATTTATTAATTTTTTACTCAGTTGCAAAAAGAGATATTGCAAAAAACCTTAGCAAGCAACACCCACAATGTATTTTACTTTAAGGAACAAAATATAACTTTCTTTTTTTGACAAAAACAACACAAAAATATGCTTAATAGTGAAGGTATGTTTTGGTTTTTTAACATTGAAATTGGTACCCAACTTCATCGTTTTGAATTTAGGGAGCCGAGCCTTAAGTAATTCGTTTTAAGTGTTGAAATATAATCGATAGACTTGACTTGTGATTTTGACTCTACGCTTAATACTACTTAAAACCAACAATACAAAAAGTTTAGATTTACTAATGAGATTCATTTATTTAGTGAATTTATTTTCTTTACATTATGTCAATTATACTAGTAAATGCGGGGGAATAGCGTAGAGACTGTAAGTGAAACTCCAAAGTGTGTTCGAACTTGCACAACTCTGTTAAATCGACTTAAGAGTCTTCTTCACCTTGCGTAAAGCAGCGAAAATACACTTTTCATACTAACGTGTTTCGGACACAGTTTTTCAACTTACAAAGTTCAATCCTAAATTGTTTTGAAAGTCGTGTGTTTTGTCTTATACCTTACAATTGAAAGAAATCGAAGACAACTCATTTTAGCAGATTTAATTAAGTAACATTATACATTGGTTGTGGGGAGCAGCGTAAACGGTTGATGTTTGCTACACTCAATATTAGCATATACTGCAAGAATGGAAAACATTTTTTTCGCACGTTGTAATTTTATTTATTTATTCATAACTACCTCCAGAAGCAATACAGGTACAAAATATCAACACATCTATTAAAGCTATTTTATACATTAGAATCTAGTGAGAGAAAAAACAAAATTCAACGACAGACATAAAGTGAACCTTGACTTGTATCATATTCTTAAATATAAACACTTTCGCCCAATCGCACTTACACACCTATACATAAAACTAATATACACAGCTTATTGCAATAAAATTTTATTATTTAAACTCAAAGTAAAAACACATTTACTTAAATTAAAAAAATAAATACATAATACACTTAAAAGAAAAAAAAAGTTGGATAAGTTAAAACTTTCCTGTAAAGTATTTAATCACATATAAAACTATAGGTTTTATGCGCATGCCCATTTTAACAGCTAAGAAATTACGTTGATGAAAAGAAGGAAATTCGCATACGTTTCGTAAAGGAGACTTACAGTGTTAGTTTAGCGATGTTTTTTTTATATATGATTAGCTGGCCCGATCCGGCTTTGCAAGGTTAGACAAATCAAAGTTAACAGTATATTAACAAAAAAATATATCAATAAATTAATTACACTATGAATTCCTTATGGGCATTTTTAGTAACTTTGACCATCCAAATCCCCACTAAATTTTCGAATTGTTTTAAAACCTTTCTTAGTTAGCACCTATGGCCCTAGAGGAAGCTACATAACAAATTTCGTTCCAATCGGTTCGGTAGTTTTGGAGAAATCGTGATTTAGTAAATTTGTCTCCCCCAATCCCCCTAAAGTTTAGAATTTTTTTGAAAACCTTTCTTAGCCAGCACCTATGGCCCTAGAAGAATCTACATACCAAATTTCGTTCCAATCAGTTTGGTAGTTCTGGAGAAATCATGATTTAGTAACTATGACCCCCCAAACACCCCTAAGATTTCGAATTTTTTGAAAGCCTTTCTTAGTGAGCACCTATGGCTCTAAGGGAAGCTACATAGCAAATTTCGTTCAAATCCGGTCAGTAGTTTTAAAGAAATCGTGATTTAGTAACTTTAACCCCACCCCCCTAAGATTTTGATTTTTTAAAAATCCTTTCTTAGTGAGCAGGTGAGCACCTATGGCCCTAGAGGAAGCTACGTACCAAATTTTGTTCAAATCCGTTCAGAAGTTTCTGAGATTTCGTGATGAGTCAGTGAGTGAGTGAGTGGCATTTGGCTTTTATATATATAGATAAGTTAGTTATTTAACGTTGTTTTCAACAACAGAATTGCAACCCCAAAAAACCTATACCTAAACTAACTTAAAGTCTTCAGTCACAATTGGTTTTCAGTTTTTAATCAGTTGGTAGCACTTCTTAATTTATTAAAACGAATGTTTTCAGCTAATTCACTGTCACCATTCAGATGACTGAATGTTTGCTATTGTAATTAACCAATTCAATATTTTGTTCTTATCATATTTAATTTGACTCAATCAGTTGGTATATAATTTGTAATTTCTTTTTGATTTATATTTGTATTTTTTAGTGCCAATGGGATTTTCAGGTTTTTTGTTTTGTTTACTGCAAACGTAGCCAAAATGGCTGAACTTTATCCTGCTACTTTGGTATTTTATTTCTCTCGTAATTTCTGTAATATTTGCGTAAAATATAATAACCTACCCAACAACTATTGCTGTTCTACAAGTTTGGGGGAAATGATGACAAATATATTTTATTTCGCTGATAGCGTTATTAGTCAATATCCCATCGATGTTAAGGGTATTGTGACTTTTATGTTAGAAATATGCGTGTCAAAAAATAAAATGTCTGCTACAATGTCAGATTTGCAAGGCTTTTTCCATAGTATCTGGCAATTCTTTACTAAGTAAACTTGGTTACTATTACATATAGGAAGATGATCGATCTGTTCTTAATTTAATTTTAATTGTTTGATGGACTGCAAATGGTTAAAATACTAAAACAGAGATCAGATCTGTTGAATCTATCAAGAGATGTACCTCAGAGATTCATCCTTGGACCCGTTTTGTTCTAAGTGTGTCTTATTGGTCTACCTAGTCTTACACTTGTTAAATGCGTTTTGTATGCTGACACAACTATTTTAATTTCTGCAAAAAATATAAACTTGGCGAATGAAGTAAGATAAATTGCACGTGAGAGATCTGATCCTTGGTTTAACTGTAACAAACCCTTTCTGGTCTTGCAAGTTAGAGAATAGATATGTCAATCTTCTTGGCGTGCATTTAGACTAAAAACTAGGCTGGGAGACTCACAAGAATAGCCAGTTACATGTTTTATCAGAATATTAAAGTTGTGTGCCAGCCCGGTTAAAATGGATACTGTGCCTTTTTCCATGCTCATCTGTTCTATGGGGAAACTCCGCAGGAGAAAGACAAGTATTTTTGAGGCGAAGAAGGTAATAAATATGTTAAGAGCATCACTGATCGTGAATCTTGAAGGCCACACTTGTTGAGCTCAGTGTATTTACTGTTCCATGTTTATCGTGAACTCATTAATAAATGCAAAAGAATGTTTTATCATATCATAAAAAAGTTATATACATGATTATAGTGTTAGAAATGATAGTTTAATTTATGCAGACTGTGCCAAGCAAATCTCAGCAGCGTTATAACTTGGTATACAACTTTTTAACATACCTTTATGTGCGAGAACTGCAATTGGTAAGAGGAAGATTAGGCATTGGGAAAATGGCTAAAAAGAAAGCATTTTGTAACACAGACTATTGTAGTTTGGACTATGATATTGATTATGTGACTTTTCAATGGTATTAGGAAATTTATGGTTGTGGGTCCTGCGTACTATAAACTTAAGACATGACAATTTATATAACAAGCAATTGTTCAGAAACAGTAAATAAAATATTGCTACAGTATAACTATTACTGTATTTGAGAGCGATCAATTCCCGTCGTTTTTATTCAGTGGAGATAATTTCATAAAAAAGTTAAACTAAACTTTAAAAGAGGTGGACATAATTTTAAAAAACTTATAAAACAAACTGTGAGATTTTATGTATTTTTTAGTTGTTTTCAGTTTTTTTAAACTAAATGATTTCTAGAAGGATGACTATGCTGAATCCCAGAAGAGCAAGTTAAATTTATAAATGTCTAGTTTATTTATTTTGTGACCAGGTTCTATTTTAACAATTTGGTTGATTTTATATTTTGTCTGTTTTGAAGATGATGTGGAATGGAGGTCCTTATAACCCTAAGTTAATTACTTATTAGGAAAATAAATAAGTAAACAATACATACTTTTCATAAATATCTTTTCTCCGTTTATTCCGACCATATTATTTATAGTATCTACTCAGTATCGTTTAACCGAATGTATAAATCAAGCTAGGCAAGTATATCTAGGTTAGTTCTCCCATTTGTTTCAAGTTACCTCTGCAAATGCATGTACCAACTGCGGCCAATGACACAAGCGTTATTAAATGCTGTTAATTAACATTTGATTTCCTTTGTCGGAAGCATAAAGGAATGTTCGATGTGAATTTATTAGTAAGAATCAAATAATAAATTGTCGACGTCACCCTTCCCACTACCGGACATCTGTATCAAGGTCTGCGTCTACACCCGCGCACCATACATCCTTACGATCAAAATAAAAGTTGCGCTAATATATAGTACTTGTCGTAAGATGTAATATTTCATTTTTCCCAATTACAATGCGAAGCACGAGTCCAGAAAGTGCTGTTTCCGATTGCGGCTCGTAAATAATGCCGGTCATTGGGCACCACACTGAACCAAGGAAAATAGGATCTTTTCATTATTTATGTTATAATTCCGTTGCATAAACGTTCGCATGCTTTCGATATTACACGCTATTTTCTTTGCTATCTAAGTTACAACATGTTACGTGTGAGATGAACTTACAAGTGTAACTTCTCTGCTTTTGCTGTGAAGATAAAATGTTAAATGTAAATATTTTTTTTGTAAATACTACAATTTGAAAGGAAAATGAATATAATTATCAGCAATATTTTAAATTAAAGTCGCAGTTGCTGATGGTTTATTGCTCTAATTGATGTTTGTATTATGATTTAAAAATTAGTTTTTTTAGTCTGTATTTAGAAATATGATTTATTTTGCTTAATTACTCATGGACATTGGATACAAATAATTGATTAAACACAAACGGTAGCCACGAGCATTTGCATTTTTTTTTCAATAGGCAAAAACATGTTTAACCATAAGAGAACATTCATTTTTAAAGGTTCTATTTATCAGAACATTAAATATTTAAACTCTATAAATACGAATCAATATACAGAGTGATACAAGACTCCGGACACCCATTAATAATTAAAAAATTGTTGCGCATATCAATTTCGTACTCTCAGGAACCTATTCAATTTAAAAAAAAACTATTTTGTTATGATTTCAAAAACTTTATCCGCTATCGTGAATGTAACTTTGTTTTTTCTAAATGGGAAAGTGGTCATGTGTTACATTTTTTGATGTAGAACTTCAAGAGAAAACCAACGGTGAAAATTCCACATCCATATCTTTAACCGATTAAAAATGGCGGTCAAAAAACCAACAAGATCGTACTTTCCGATTTTGCCCCATTTTGCTGTACTATGTTTTTTTAAATATTAATTATTATTCTTTTTGGATTCAAAACTAAATAAGCTTTCAAACGATATGCCACACAACGATTTTTGGAAGTATTTGGTTGAACCACTCAAAATCAATTTTGAAAAAATCAAAATGTCTGCAAGTCAAAATTTTTTAATGGCATGTGGCATTTAGTTTTAAAGGTCTATTTAAAATTAACAAATTTTGTATTTAATAGTTTTTCTATCTCTTTTAGTTAGCTATAAATAAATTAAAATCTGATTTTTTGTGAAATTTTGAAACAAAATTATCTTTATAAAATAACTATATTTATACATACGAATGTACTAAATATTACGATAATGGTAATATTAGTTATACTAACAATTAAGTTAAAACTAAACAGAGGATTAATTAACCGACTAAATACAGTATACCATACAAATGAGATAATATTGACGAATAATGGTGTGATCAGTTGGTAGAGCAGAAGCGTGGAACGCTAAAGGTCTTAGGTTTAATCCAGGTATTGGTCCCATGTTTTTCACAAGTAATTTTATTTAACTTTTCATTTTAAATAATTTTTTTAACGGAAATCTTATACATTATTTTATTACTAATTATCACTGCCTGTAGTGTCACATGCAAAAGTTTATATTTTATTTTCAAGTATTGATCCAATTTTGTGGTAGAAAAACTAATAAGTTTTCCAAAGAAATTACCTAAATAAGCCAAAAATGATAAAAGAGATATCGAGATTAAAAAAAACATCAAAAATGAGCTTAAGGTTAACATTAGTTTTCTTTGAGTTTATCCCGTTATGGTATAGCTTTCGGTTTACACACATTTACAATAATTAATTGTTAAACATGATATCATCCACTTCCGCCCGCTCTACGGTAGACCAAGACCATAGATTACCTCCCCAGAAAGTAGGCTAATACCGAAGTCTTCAAGTATAATAATTTATTAAATCAGCGAAACCATGCAGTAGAAGTTTCCGTTAGGAATCAATTAAAGAGTGGACGTTTGATATATTGAGAAATGTCGGACGGAGTATGTAGATCTCGGGCGAGGGCACAATACCGGGCCGGTAGCGGTTGCGTGCGGGTGTGTCCGCGAACAGGTTTACTAGAACAATTACCGAGACCGATGATCAAACATAGCGAGATGTCTGAGCACGATTGATGTATTCGCGGTTCAGAGGTGAACTCTCTCCTTCTTGCGTCACCGGACCGTTACCATTGTATCGGCGGTTGCCTAATTTCCAATTAAGTGCAGGTGTAGGCGGTCGAACTTGTGCAAGGTTCGGTTCGGTCACGCTCGGGTCCGATCTCAGGAAGTCGATACGATTTACAATTTGCTAACCACATCGATCAGAACCCTGGACATAATTACCCGAGTCTTGGATATGACAAAACCTTGACATCTTTGTAACTCGCGAGTCGGTCGACAAATCGATTGGAAATTAGACCGCCGCGTTCGTGTCGATCTATCGATACGACGGATTCTTTCGATTTTTTATTCGACGCACGTAGAACCCGGGATCTAAGGTATTAAACGAACAATCAGGATATGGGAAGTTTGCATGTATGGTGCGATTTTTGATTGATGGCACACGGCTTTTGGATGATCGCTAGTAAAAAAATAAGGTCTGCATCAGTCACTTGAGAGCGATTACTGAAGCGGAGGTGAATAATTCAATTGAAAATTAATTTAGCTATACCTTCTTCACCATTTAGTTTATTACAAAATAAACCATTATTTGAATTTATTTATTTTTTCTTCAACATTTGTCTGTTTGTATTTAAGGAGTGTTGATCCAATATTATTGGCTTTAGTTATTGTTATCTGTTATCCCACTTCTCGCCTTTATTGATCTAATTCGGACAAAGCACATACGTTAAGAAACAAATATTTAAGGATTTTCTCAAACACTACTAATCCGATTTCAAAGAAACTTTAACTGATGTTTCTAAAGAAATAGAAACAGAATACAATTTCACATAAATACGTTTAATGATCAAACGCGTTTCTACGACAAAGTCGTCATCTTCAGTGACATTTCAGATGCAACTAAATTATAACTTATACTGAAGATGATGACTTTGTCGTAGAAACGTGTTTGACCATTAAGCGTATTTTTTTGTGAGAATTGTGTTTTTTTATTTTTAGAAATTATATTTCACGAATCAAGCTTGATTATATTTATATTTAACTTATGTGCTAATAAATTCCAACCTGGTAATAAATATAAATAAGTTATAACTAATAAGTGTATAAGTTGAGTTATAATTTGACTATTGTAGCTCGTGCATCACTGAAGATGGCGACTTTGTCGTTGAAACGCGTTTGAGTTAATAAACGTATTAGTTGTAAGATTTTGTGTTCTAAGTTTATTCTATCAAGTATCTGGTGATAAATGCTATGTTTACAACGTGATTTCAAAATGAGGCTAAAGAGTTTGAAACCCTCCCACTGCAGTTTAGATGTCGAGTATGGTATTTGATTTGATTCGTTCAGTATTTTATTAAAAATAAATATTTATTTAAAACATTTTTTACCACTAGTATAACGTGGGTTGTAATAAAATAGCTGTACATTTAAATTCACATGTTACCATATATAAAGAATAACAATAAAAATAAAAAACACTGCTCCAACAATAAATCTTGATTCAAAAATACTAATAGAACAGCTGTTTAAGTCAATCAGCTGTTAATACTAGAAAATAAAAAAAAGATCTTTTGTGAAACAATTTGAGATCACGATTAAAACTTCTAGGTTAGATTTTGTGTTGATATGGTAAGGGACAGGGGACATTTCAGGGGTAATACTTCATATTAAATTAATTTTTATAAGTGCTGATTAATTTGGACACTTCAACACTAAACCTAGCTTAGAAGTTACGGTTGTGTGTGCAGCTTCTATCAAAACCTTTGAGTTGCTACATGACAGATACTAAGTAATAAACTATCTAAAATGAACACAGACAATAAAACAACTTAACTTGTATAGTTTTTAGTGCATGAAAACTGCAAAGTACTGGAAGTGGTCAATATTTACTGTGTTAACGCTTTCTTTCTTTTCCTCGTAAAGTTAAAAGAGAGCCCGTTAGCAGCGAAGTTTTAACAGCTTTTCAACAAGTCATGGCATAGGTTACGAGAATAACCTCAGAGGGCGGTAGTTTAGCTCATCACGATCGCTCCGAGTTTACTGATAGGTAGTAAAGTGTTTTAACAAAAGGTTCAGCAACGATTTAAAAGTCAACGGCGTAGTATTCGCTCCCTCAAGAAGAAAAAAGAGTCTCTTATAACATATCTGCATACTGTCAGCCTGAAACGGTGGTACAAAATTAATACATTTTTTTGAAGTTATACTTCTTTGCGCCCGTTGTAATCGGGATGGGGTGTCAGTCGAGAAACCGTGTCACGCGTTAGGGGTAAAACCCGGAAAGTGCCTTTTTATACATTTTCTCTACAAGAGATACCTCAAGAGTCTCGGTGGGTGAGTGGTTAACGCACTCGACTTCCACGCTAGAATCCCTGGTTCGATCTCCGGCTGGGAAGTTTTTTTTCAAAAATTATAGGAAAGTATACGAATATACGAATGGCCAAAGAAGTATAACTTCCACCGTCTGGTCCGACGCAGACCCAATTTTTTTTACAAATTTGAAATATTTTTTTTTTTTGCCACGAAACCAGTTTGTTTATTGTTTAGGCCATTTTAAACTTAAAAGGTATCTTGGAATTGTTCTCTAAAATGATCGTTTTCGAGGTATAAATTAATTTATGTGAAAAACCATATTAATACTAGCAATTTTAGATGTTGCCAACATTCTTAGGCAATCTGTATACATCCCTTAAAAATGTCTTGAAGAGTTTTTGGGAAATATTTTGATCTAAAGGTTTGTTTGTAATTAATTGTTAACTAGAGGGACGTATACTATATACTTTTCGTAAGTGCTAGCGAGAGTTCATCGTTTGTAGAGCAAGTTTAATCTGCTGCGTTTTAAGCAAATACAAAAACGTTTATTTAATAGCACCTGGATTGTGTAATATCGATTTAATTTATTTTTCATCTTGGTTTTACTAAAACGACATCCTCAGGTTTATAAAAGTTTGTAAAAAAAACAAAAACATTGTTAATAGTGCACTTGAGACGGTCAATCATTCATGGTAAAGTTAGTGGGTTTTATAATATGCGATCCTTTTACAAACCTGAGAAGATGACGATTTAGTCGAAACTAGTCATAAATTATAAAAGGAAATTGTAAAAAAGCAATGACGGACCTAATAACGTAAGAACTGATACAAAAAAAATGAACTTCACAGTTTGTTAAAATTTGTTATATCGTATAAATCGCTCGAATATTTTGGCTATTTTCATTAAAAGACTTTTAAGTCCGAGTTGAAAATATTGGTAAAATTATTGCACACATTAAAGTATTCAATAAATCGTCAAAAATTAAGTAAATTCACTAATTCAAAAGTACGTTTATTCTATAAATAAAAATCAATATAAAACCCATTCGTCTGTATATGTAAGCCTACACAACTACTCTCAAAATTTTTCTCTGGTAAATGTTTTCTACGTAATTGTATAGGCCTAAACATAAACTGTAAACAGAATATTATAATGTCGTATTATGTAATATATATAAACTGTCTTGTTTTTGAATGAATAAACAATTAAAACTGCGTTTATTTCTACACTAACTACTTAACGTAATAATTAAGGGTCGTGTCGATTTGAAATAAATCGGTTAAACAGTTCAAGAGAAAAACTTGATTTAGTAAAAAAATGGCGGCTAGACGGAAATTTTAGGAGTTATTATTATTGGTACTTTTTTACTGTAAATATGCAATAAACTCGTAGGTGAAGTATTAAACCACATTTCTGAAACAAATGTACCCATTAATATAATATTAATAGTATTACTTTATTTCTAAATAAACTGCATTATTTATTTTTCCTGCCAAGAGTTAATATTACAGATAGCGCCAATTAGGATGGAAGAGGGATACAGTCTCCTAAGCCGGCTCCCACCACATTTCCCCTCTCGCGGTGGAGTACAGTCAAAGCCACCTGCCCTATCTCGTTCATGTCTGCTATGTAATCGTGTTGATTGTATATCAACACTTTTTGGTGGTGACTGTACTGAAGACTCACAGTCGAGTAGGAGAGGGTAAGACGTTACAGCGCATGCTCAAGTGACGCTTCACGCTAGTTGGCACTATCTGTAACTACTTACAGATACAAATTATCCCTGTGAGTGGTATTGATTTCATGTTATGCCAACATACACCCAGACTAGTCCAGAGTCCATCTGCGTTCGAGGTAGAGATTTGTTTCTCATTCGATATTGTGTGAACAATCTTATGCAAAAATGCTGTCTTATAACATATAAGCATATTGTCAGACGGAATTATTGGTCAAAAATGTTTTTTTTACAAATTTGAAATATAGATTTTTGGCACTAAACCATTTTGTGTATGATGTTTGGTTTATTTTAAACGAAAATTGTATCTTGCAATTGTTTTCTTAAATTGTTCGTTTTAGAGAAATCATTTATTTTAAGCAAAAATTACCATTTTCAACGTTAAACAACCATGTAAAAATAGCAATTTTGGATGTTGCCAAAGTTCATAGGTTTACACATCAGTTAATTTGGCTCATTTGTAGGCTTTAATGTACCCTACCATACGCAAAAAAGCCGTATATTTCTAAAAATTCTCGTTTAGCTAATAATAATAATAATATTAACTGATTTTGGGGTTTTTTTGGCCGAACGGGGGTTGTTTTTCAAAAAATTTCAAAACCTTTTTTCGTGCATCCATACAGGCCTAATTGACGTGTTTGGTGCAAATTTGTTCGAAATCGATGGAATAGTTTTCTCTCTATATAATAATATTTATTAGTTAATCTCCTACTTTAATATCACCACCCCTACCCCTCCTACAATTATGAAGTCACAGTGAATCTGTTTAATAATTTAAATATGTTTGTGAGAAAGTATGTGCCAGTTCCTGGTACCGTTTATTTCTTTTTAAATACAATTATGAATAACGAGGTACGTTGCGTGAGTGCTTGAGAGATGCATAGTTGAATAAACCCTGTTATTTAAGTTAATCATGTTCACATTAGTTCATTAATTACACTCATGAAATGCCTAAAACTTGAAAGAAAGAGAGAGTACGTTTGTTAAGTTTTTATCTTCGTCAATTTATTTCCAAAGGAAATAAAACGTTCCACTGCTAAGATTGTACCCATATTGTGTCAGTCGTGTTTATAACGAATGCTCAGAAAGCCCTGCCACGGGCGTCGATAAAGCAACTGATTACTACTATGTTAATACGATTCGGGAGCTTTAGGCATCCTATACCGGTACCGTGCGTCGTGCGGTACACTTGCGTCCGTTACCAAAACATTCGTATCTATTACGAAACAAAAGAATGTTGCATAATGGTAGTATTTATTGAACGGTGCGTTAGTGAAAGCAGCGGGGGAGGTACCTGTATCGCTACCTGCTAGATTCTTCCTGGATTATTTAAGAGTTGATTAACACTGCGCTATATTTAATTATAATAATACACTCGGGTTGATAGTAATTATTGTACGGAACGTGGTATTAAAATTCGATTTTGAAAGTCTACTGTCCTACTCGGTCGTTAAAGTCTCTTTGCAGGTATTCATTAACCTATAAACTTAGAACTTGAAATGTTACGATTAAAACACAAATTAACCTACTCGAATTGTTTATTATCTTGCGATAAATAAAGTTTAAGTAATAGGTTATTCCAACGCGCTAATATTTATGAACAAGTCTATTAGGCGAGGACATTGTTTACTAGTATTTGTATTTTGTCAGGCGACCAACAAATATAATAAATATTTTAAAAACAATCACCCGGCATCCGAACAGTTTCTCCCATTTATTATACGTCCTTGTAAAAGGCAATTTTATACATGCACTTTTAGTAAAGTAAAATTTAAATGAAACTTAAAAGTGCTTTCTCATAAAAGTAGAACGTGTAGCTAGTTTGTTTGATTACATTCAATAGGCCTTTTAATTTAACATGAATTTCATAATTTGACTACATTCCCAATGTACTAATTGTGACTTTCCACACAGTGCTTCTAAAAATGTGTAAGGATCTTGTAAGGAATTAGGAAGTATTATCAATTTAAATTATAAAGACCACGATAAAGTGATAAGTTTTGGAATTATACCATAAATGTTATTTTATTACTTAATTTGATACATTTTAAAGCGAATTTATGTAAAAAAACCTCAATTAATTGATTTATGTTTTGACCGTTTATTCTAGATGGCCATGTTTTTTTAACGGATTTCGAGAATGTCTTTCGAAAAACAAATGTAAATATCGTGCTTAAGACCGCACGAGAGAAGTGTAAACATTTTAACACATCTTACGAAATGATTAAGCACAATTTCCATTTTTATAACAACTTACGAAATGAGGAAGCACAATGTCCATTTCAGAGGTATTACCATTTAAGTTTACATTGTGTTAACATTAACGGGTTAAGGCTATGACGTAGAACAATCTCTTACACTTATATACCCAACTCAAATATACTAAACTAGAAATACGTTCGTGGCCTAACCGGCTAAGGCGCTATTCTATGGTGATGGGCTCTGCTGGTTCGAATCTCGGCAAGACCAAAACTTTTACAAACTGACAGAATAGAGCGTTTCACCAAAGAGCGTTTCAGAAAATTCATGACGGTAAAATCCGATTCACCCGTCTGCAAATATAGTGCAGAGGTGCTTCTATCATTGTATTTGGATAACCTAATAGAACTCCGATCCAATGCAATATTTTGTTCCACTGGAAATTCGACTTTTTTGGCGCTATCTATTGGAGAAACGAAGGAAGCTGATTGGAAACACCAATGCTTACAATGCTTTCTCCCTAGCGCTACCTCGCGGCGCGATCATGACTATTTTCGCGAACACCTTTTTTCCGGCACACAACCCCCGTATGGATGCAAGATCTATTTATTATTAATGATCTATGCTTCTATAGAATAAGCTTATGACGTAGGACAATCTGTGACACTTATATACCCAACTCAAATATATTTAGTGCGCCGAGGTGCGCCTATTGTTTACACTTCAAAAACAAAAGCAATAAGCAACTGTATACAAAATTGTAAATGTTTTCCATTTAGAAAACTAATTTCAATTTTCAAACTTTGCTGAATTGTTCAGAATATTGATTTGGGCAACGTCTGTGTTTTTTCAAAACTGAGTGATTGAACACATTGAAAAATCCAAGAAATGCACCGTTTCTTTGCAATTATCGTTTAAAACATCTAGCTACAACATTTCTTATCCATATCCTTTACTACGAACATTAATAGAGTTTATCCAAGTGATCGGGTACCGAATCGACTGTGGCTTAGTGATGTGATATTTGTATGATTATATTAGAGAAGACACAACAGTAGACAAAACACACGTAAGAAGCACAAGTTAGTCTTAACTCTTGGTTTATGTGAACTATTATTATTGTTGTTTGTTTAACGTCCTAACTTTAAGGCAGTACGTCCTAACTGATGATGTCGGTCTAGTATAGCGCAGTTAAATCCATAGTCAGTAACTGGGCTCGAACCTACACAACCTGTGTTGAAGTTCCACTGTACTGGTCGAGCGTAACCAGTGGGTGTCACTGTATTCCACATTCTATATTATGAGAGACTAAATAGCTCTAACCCATTCCGGCTTCGCTCACTTCGTTGAAGCGAATGTAAACAAATTATTGTACACTATGATATGTCCAAGTAAATTACTATTGTTTAGGACAGAGGCACTTGTTCGGCCACAGTTGGTGGTTAGAGTAGCGGTGACCTAGACCGTGACGCTTAGGGCCACAGATTTTGCTTAAATGACAGGAATTTGTATATGATTGAGAGAAAATGTACATAAATTTATGTTGGTTCATTACAATTTACTTCATAAACTACAAAGTATTATCTTGGTTTTTTGTTAAAATGTACGGTTTTTGAGTAATTTAGGTCTGACATTTTCAAACAGCCGCCATTTTAAAGCGTATGATTGGATATCACATATATTATATCTCAATGCCATTTTTTTGTCGGTACACCATAACTTCCTTAATACATCATCAAATTACATGAATGATTCATTATTTTAAAGCTTTCCTTAACCGCTACACCGGAAAATATACAAAATACAATTATACGAAAAAAAAAGAAATAAAGAATCCGAAAGTAACAGTGATGTAAGATCAAGTAAGTTGTAGGGATATTTTCCTGGCGTTGGCAACACTGATGATAACAATACCCAGCTGGAGAGCTGTTGTTACGACACTACATTGCTATTTTTAATTAATTTTATATTTAGTATCGTATAGTATACGCACTATACGATACTAAATATACGGTGTGTATTTTAGTTAAGTGAGATTTAAGTAAGTCAAAATGCGAATGCTTCGCACTTGTCAGCTAGTAATCGCTTATTTTTTTTAAGATAGATCATTGTTACGTTAAACTTCATGCCAAGTTTGAACTCAATCGGTTAAACCGTTCTCTAGATATTAATTATTTGATAATTACAAAAAAAAAAAAAATGGCTGATATATGGAAAATGAAGCGTTTTTCGAAAAAAATACTATTCTTCAATTTCTATTTATTTTGACCCATAGAACCATTTCCCGAAGTTTTTAACACTAACTTTGTTCCACGCTGTATATCACAAAAAATTAATAATTTTAAATAACGATTTCGGTTAATACTTTCAAAAAGTAATTTTTATTTTAACAGAGGCGAAATCTAGTACTGACACTAGTTCATAATATTTTGCATTGTGTTTTTTTTTACCACGAACCTTTCCTTGTTTCACGTTTTTCAAGCTGCCGACTTACAGATAAGAGCATCCCTAGTTGTCTTACTAGGAGGGGATGTAAACTATTTTTAATAGACAATATGGAACTAGAAAATCACGAATTTTCGATGTAACGATAAAAGTAAGGTCGCGGTGCTTATGATGAGGTTGAAGAATGCCAAGGTAGGCTATAAATATCGATGGCACATCGCTCTGATGGAATCTAATTGAATCATTGAACTTTAATATTTAATCGGAACCGTTTCATGCGCGCAAAGTGTAACGTATTGTTTGACTGGCCTCAGCATTCTTGCGGATCACGTTTCGTACTCTTACTCGGCGTCATTTACCAGAATAGATTTTGAGCCTTAAATGGCAGAAGGAAATTACTTTGGGATGGCTTTTAACTGGTGTCTTTCTCTTAGCATACTTTGTATAATTGACTTGGCGAGTACAGTAGCTGGCGGTATGAACTGGTAAAACATAAGGCTTTGTATTGGTCACATGAACTCGTAAGGTACTCAATATTTAACCCCTCAACGTGTTATAACGTAAGTATACAAATTATATTCTGTGTTACCCCATACGTCCATAACTTATATTCTGTGTTACGACCTACACCATACGCACATAATTTCTATTCTGTGTTATGACGTGCGCCATACGTACAACATTTCTATTCTGTGTTACGATATACGTCCAGAATTTCAATTCTGTGTTTTGCGCATTGTGAAGTTCTTGTAAATAAAACGGTTTTCGTGATATTCTGCGTTTAAACAGCAGCCATTTTAAAAATATACTACATAAAAACAGGATCTTCCATATACGTGTAAAAGGTTACATTAAATTAAATCTAAACTCAGTGTCCTATCTAGATATAAAACTATACCACTAACAATAAGTAATAAAATTTAAAAATTTCTGATTGATGTAAAACTAAGCAAGAGAAGACTACACGCGTAGTTCACAGCTGATGTAACTTGTAAGCTGGTAAATGCTAGTCATCTGGTTACTGGCAAAAAACTCGGATTTCTGTAAATAATCTTAAAATTAATGAATACAAGACCGTGCATTATAATCTTTATAGGATAAAGTAAATATTCAAACATTAAAATTATTAGTTAATCATTTAAACAGTAAGTTTAGTCGGGGTCTCAAGTTCCAAATATTTGCGTAAGACTATCTCGGGTAATTTTCTTTTGAGCAATTAAAGCATTGATGTGCTTCTCATCACACATTATGGTATATTTCATTCGATGTTGATTTATGAGGTAATTCCGTTAAAATTTTTATAATGCAAAAAAGCTGGAAGGCTCGTTATTAGGTCATCCAATAGGGAATTGTGTAGACCCGGATTCTCTGCACTTGTGATTATGACTTTGAATGCTTGCATATTTTTATTGTAATTAAATACATTAATACTTTACAATTTTATTACAATCGGTTTTATTAAAATTTGATGACCAGAAGGTAAAGAATTGCTAAAATACTAGAAATAAATTTATATTGCAATCTCCTTGTAGACTAGTTAATACACATAAGAGCTAATATTATCAGCATTATACTTTATTCGGGTCTTTTCTGTTATATCCCCGCATTTACAAACTATTTTCTATAGAATGAGGATTAATCGGGATAGAACTACAAATGTGAAATATAATATTTACCCACCATTTAAACGTATAATTGTTGGGGGGAAAAATAATAAACAATTTTTAAACTTGTACAACTTTACTATTCGACTCTAGGCTAACCTATGGCAAAAGAAATGCAAAAATAATAATTAAAAAAAAAAACCTAATAGGTTCTAACCTAACCTATTTAGTCACAGTATGTTTACCCGTATTCAACATTTAACAGTAAAATGTAAAACAACGTCGTTGTCTGCAAAAATAGTAAGTAAGTAAGTAAGTAAGTTTTATTCATCGCTTCTTTACAAAATCAACAGTATAAAAAATATATAAACTAAACACACTACATATTCTATCAAATAAATGAATATTAGGCTAGAGTCGAATAGTAAAGTTACGCGTTTGCGATAACCCTTATCTAATATAAAAAAAAAAAACTGGAAACTTCCTTCCTTATATGTTATGGAGTAGTTATAAATAGTTATTTGGACATTCCTGATTAATCCTCATTCTGTAGAAAATAGTTTGAGAATAGAAAATAGTTTTAGAACATAGTTTGTAAATGCGGGGATATAACAGAAAAGGCCCCTTTATTCAATAAATTGTAATATGCGTAAGCAAGAATCCTGAAGGAAAACGTTATGTAAAAATTACTAAAGCAAAATCTTTCTATTCTGTGGATGAGTACATGAAATGTAATTTAACTTGGATGAACTTGTGATATGACGTTATGTACTCCAATATAACCTAATACAGGGTGGACCAGCTAAAGTGTGACAGTAGCTAACTTTTAAAATACGAATCGGACAAAAATGTTTAAATAGAACATCTGCCCTTAATTTTTTATACCTTTTGGACTTTGTATACAAAATTTTCAAAATCCGCCATTTTGAACCCAAAATGGCGGCCAAGTTCATTTTTTTAAATGGAAACCCCCATTTTTATGACGATGTTGGATTTTATGGGCAATTTCAAGACTGTTTTGTTCTTTACATTTTTAAACCTAACGGTTCTCCTGTAAAATGAAGTCGAAGTTTCAGTTTCTTACAGCTAATCACTCATAAAGGTTACAATAACCAACTTCTAAACCATGCTTCAGACAACAAACTTTTTTTACATCAAATTAGTACAATAAAATATCAAACCATCACTCTCCCATAAAATTTAATTAAAGCTTTCAAATGCAATTGAGCAATTTAGGACACATACTAAAATTAGTATTGTTAAAGTGGTTTGTATTTAAACGCCTTTGAAATAAAGCAGTCATGCTGGTTATCTTTTTACAACAATGCAACAGCTGTTTCCGGATTCTTCATTGTTGCCTTTTAATCTAGTTTATACCACAGTACTGTTAGTAGTGGGTATATCCATACTGATAAAAAAAAGGCTAAAACTGTAACGAATGAATATAACTCGATTAATGTACTAGCATATGTTAATGTACATCCTCAAATCTACCAGTCGGAAGATTTCTGCTGAAAGTGGCATTAGTAAAACTTCTGTTTTAAGAATTTTAAAATCAGCTAAATTTCACGACTACCACATTTCACTGCTCCAAGACTTGCACGGCAATGACTTCAACAATCGGAAAGCTTTTTGCAACTGGGCACGTCAAAAACATCTACAAGAGCCCTTGTTTTTCAACAGTGTATTGTTCTCCGACGAATCTACCTTTACCAACACAGGGCAAGTTAACCGCCATAACATGCATTATTGGGCCGAAGTTAATCCTCACTGGATGAGAGGTGTTCCTCATCAACATCCTTGGTCTCTGAATGTATGGGGTGGCATTATTGGTGATTGTGTAATTGGTCCGCACTTTTTTTGAAGGACATTTGAACAGGTCGATGTACTCTGACTTCTTGTTCAACATCTTACCTCAGCTTCTGGAGAACTTACCACTACATGTCAGGAACACCATGTGGATGCAATATGACGGAGCCCCGGCGCACTTCGCTGTTTGCAGTAGGCTTATGATGGACCAACTCTATCCAGAATAAACGGTATCAGTTAACTGACACAAACTTTCTCCCAACTTACTGTAGTCAAAATAATATTGTTTTTAATCATTTTATTTACTACTTTTTAGAACAAAACAAAAAAATAATATTCTACCTACGTAAATCGTATAAAAAAGTTATTGTCCCAGGCGGGATTCGATCGCGCGACCTTTGAATTACTGGCCGTCCTAGCTACCGTTGTGCTACCCCGTGCGGCCGTCGCCGTGATGCTAGATTGACAACATAAACTTGTTTATTTTTTAACATTTCCCCATAATTATGAAACGCCGAAGTTTTGATAAAAGCGGGTGGTGTCATTTTGTTTGGCATCTTAAGCACTATAAATACTGAAAATTTGATCAAAATCGTTAGAGCCGTTTTTGAGAAATTTGCATTTTTGTCGTTTTTTATTGGTTTTTTGGGGTAAATTACCCTTAAAAATTAAAAATTCCAAAAAATGAAAAAAACGCCTGGAGATATTAGGGTTTAGTACCTAGGCCTACATACCAAATTTCATGAAAATCGGACCAATAGTGTCCCCTCTGGTCGTGTATACATACTGACACACTGACAGACAGACACCACGTTAAAAACACTTTTTGGGGTTCAGGGAGCACCAAAACAAAAAATTCCACTAAAATATTTTTGAGTTCAGGGAGCACCAACACAGATAATTGCACTAAACAATTTTTTGGGGTTCTGGGAGCACCAAAACAGATAATTCAACTAAAAATTCAAATTCGAACATTTTTACGAAAACAATACTTTCTCCATATACTACGTATAGGGTGGAGAAAGTAAAAATGGATAGGACGAGGAGGAAATGTAAGCTGGCCAGCTCGCTCGCCAGATCTTACTGTGATGGATTTCTTCCTCTGGGGATTTCTTAAGGAACGAGTTATGGAAACTGCGCCCACAACCAGAGACAACATGAAAGAAAAAATCAGACAGGCCTGTTTGCTAGTAACACCACTGATGCTGCAAAGACTTCGACAACATTTCCATGAAAGAATGATAAGTTGCATCGCAATGGAAGGACATAATTTCAAGCACTTCTTGTAACCTATTTTTTACATTTTTAGAGTAATTTTATGTCATTTTGCTTGAATGTACACCATGATAGAACAACTTTGATAAAGTATTGTAACATAAAAAGAGTATGTTTAATTTTTTTTTTTTAATTGTAGACCTAACTATTTTGAAATGTTTTATGCATGGTCCAAAAGGTGTCAACAATTAAGGCAAGTGCCCCACAAAAGGTTTCTTGTCTGAAGCACGGCTTAGAAGTTGGTTATTGTAATCTTTATGAGTGATTAGCTGTAAGAAAATGAAACTTCGACTTCATTTTACATGCGAACCGTTAGGTTTATAAAAAAAATGTAAAGAACAAAAAAGTCTTAAAATTGCCCATAAAATCCAAAAACATCATAAAAATGTGGGGTTTCTATTTTAAAAAATGAAGTTGGCCGCCATATTTGGTTCAAAATGGCGGATTTTGAAAATTTTGTATACACAGGCCAAAAGATATCAAAAATTAAGAACAGATGTTCTATTTAAACATTTTTGTCCGATTCGTATTTTAAAAGTTAGCTATTGTCACACTTTAGCTGGTCCACCCTGTATAACTGTTTTTTAATACATGTATCGTGTTTAGCAAAATAAACCTATTATTATTAGGCTACTAGTAACCCCCCGTGGAAAATCTCAGGCGGATTAATTAGATAGACATCAAAAATACATCATTTAACAAAATACTATTTTAAAATAACACTCTTTATCTAGGCCTCCCTAACTATGCTGGAGATTTTTAACTTGGTAAATGTGTACAATAATTATAAGGATTATAAAACTGTAAGAATATTTTTTAAAATTTTGTATTAATGTATGCTATTATAATATATTTCAAGAAAGATAAAAATATTATCTTTTAATACTTTTTATTTCATATTGATAGATCAAATGATTTAGAAGTTATTAATATTACAAGACTTATATTTTTATTAAAGTTGTAAAAATAACCTCAAACGTATAATCTATGCTAGGTTTGTGTATTACAGATGATGGGTGATATCAGCTGTTTATATGTATAAATGTTTCCTAAGCTAAAGGAATATGTCATGTAACTTTTCTTTAAATTTGTATAAAACAATATATTTATGATAAAAGGTTGTATTTATATAGTTTATAACATCAAAGCAAATATTATAACGTATATTATAGCATACATTAGTTATTCATCTCATATTTGAACTTCACAAGACATTATAATGATTGAAGTTGTAAACATAACCTCAAACTATAATATACACTGGGTTTACAGATGATGGGTGAAATCAGCTGTTATATTAAATGTTACTCCACTTAAATGTTACACTCGCTTTTATAGGATTTTATAGGAGTTGATGTGGCATTTCGTGTATACTTTGTCATACCTAATACAGTTTTCTAGTAATTTTCCTATACTCTGTATAAATATGAATACATGAATACATAATACCTTCAAAAGAAACAAATAAGTTGTGAAATAAATCATTACTACACCGCCATTAAATGAACTGTCATTACAACTGAAATCTTATTGATGACATTAATGTGGGCGACAAAAGGCGTTGGCTAAATGTTTAGAGCCAAGACGAGATGAGTTCAGAACTGGAAGCATTGCGAGGCCCAACTTCAAACCAGTTTCTTGACTAATCAATTTCGCGTTTCTTTGAATAACTATTGACACCAGTTATTAATGACTTTTAATAATTATATTTTTATTCAACCACTGATTAACTTGTTAACCGTTTGCCAATCGACAAATAGTAATTTCTATTGCCTCCTGACAGTTTATTTTTATCTCAGCTGTTGTAATTAGTTCTGAATGACTTTGCTTTAATTGTTTATTTCTAACGAGAAGTAAATATAACGCCTCATAACACTTCCCGTTTAGCAATAAAATTACTTTTTATATAATTGGTTTGCTTAATAGTAAGCCAGTCATTTTATTAGTGTACTTTAGATAAATTTGTAACAAAAAGGTTAAAATATAATAAAGGCAGAAATAGAGTTTCCAAATTATACAAAGTGAAGTAAACGAACAAATATTATTTCTCAGTTACTGTCACCTTAAAATAGGCCGACAATCTTTCGTTCGTGCTAATTTATGTTGTACAATTTGTTAGGGTTAATATGTTAGTCCAGAAAATAATAATTACTAGTAAGCCCATGTGAAAATCACAGGCAGACTAATAAGATATACATCAGAAATACATAATTTAAAAAATTACTATTTAAAAACAATAGACTTTATCTAGGCCTACCTAATGTTGACCGTGATTTTTAACTCGGTAAATGTGTACAATTATAAGGATTATAAAACTGTATGCCTATTTGTTAAAATTGTTTATTTATATCCGTTATTAGGCCTACGATATTAAATATTTAAAGAAAGACACAAGTATAATCTTTTAATTACTTTTTACTTCATATTGATAGATCAAATGATTTAGAAGTTGTTAATATTATAATGAAAGCAATTAATAATCGAATATGTTATACGAAGATGTACGAATGTTTCCGAAGTTAAACGAATAGGTATTTCTTTTTTAATTTTGTATAAACGAATATATTTATGAAAAAAGGTTGTATTTATTATACAGTTTATAACCTAAAAGCAAATCTTATAACGGATTATAGCCTACATTAGGTCTGTAACTCATTTTATTAAAAAAAATAAAAAAAAACTTCACTAGAAATTATAATGATTGAAGTTGTAAACATAACGCCAAAGTGTAATCTATGCTGGGTTTTGTTTAAGAATTACAGCTGTTATATTATATGTTACTCACGTACGTATGTATGTATAGGAGCTGATAAGGATAAGGATACAGATTTTATCGAGTAATGCCAATCTTAGAAAGTTTAGAAAAAAGATTGGTATTTTCCCCTTTACGAAGTGTTGATGATAGTGTCATAAGGAGCAAAAAACCATTTCTCAATGATTATTTGAATCGATTTGCAAAGTTCACAAAATCAAGTATTTTTTGAAGGCGAAAACTAAGGACGGGCAGAAACGTCTGAATTTAACACTTTTCCTAAAAGACAAACATCCATGACCTTCACTCAGATTGAAACCAGGGACTTTGAGTTTCTAAAACAGGTACGCTAACACCTCAGCAACAAGGCCATCTAAAAAATGCAATAATTATAACATTTTAATCTATTTTAAAAACACGTACATTTTACACATTTTCACTGTTTTTACGTTAAACTTTCACAACTTTCACGATACACTTTTTTACTTTACGTTTTTCACTTTAACTTGTTTTACGTTAAGTTTAATGTTTTACGTTACGTTTTAACTGTTTTCACGTAACGCTTTCATGGTATTTAGGTTACACTTTTTATTCTATTCAAGTTTCACTTTTCATTGTTTTCACGTTAAACAAGTTTTATGTTTAATAAATAACTAATGAGTTTGACTTGTAAGAAAGTAACTAGATAAAATAAAACCTGAACACAAAATCTCACAATAAATATGTTTACTAATCTCACGGGCTACAGTAACCAAACTATAACTCTGCATCACTGAGGATAGCGACATTGTCGTTGAAAAGCGTTTGAGGTTAGTAAACGTATTTATTGTGAGATTTTGTGTTCAGGATTTATTTTATCAAGTTTTATGTACTTAATGCTGACTAATTATATACGAATAATTTTAAGGAATTTAGAAAGTATATAACTTGTTTTAAGTACCGATGTTGTTAATGATTTTGGTATATTTTACATTTAATAAGTAATAACTTTTTGAGAGAAATGACTTGAACACAGATACTAACAAATAATGCGTTTATTTACGCAAACATTTTTCAACGACAATGGCACCATCATCAGTGATACACGAGTTACAATAACAATACAGTTTGATAAAACAAATCAATATAGTTTGATTATTGTAGTTCTTACATCACTGTAGATGACGACATTGTCGTTGAAACCCGTTTGAGTAAAATAAACTTATCACTTCTAAGAATCTATGTTCAAGTTGTATTCGATCAAGTCAAGTATTATCATCTCACAAGTCATGCTCGATATTTATTAATTTTACAGCTTTCGTAATTGTTAATAAATAATTTGTGAAGAAAAACCTCCAATTAAAATAATTTTAAAAATTGGTAAGAAATTCACATTCGCCGCGTTTAAAAATGAACTACGATTTAAACTTTGGGCAGAACACTTGTTAAAGTTAAACAATTTGTGTTATATATGCTAAAAACATTTTTCCTACCTACAGCGCTCCCTGAAGTAGGCCAATACTGTTGCGTTAGGATGGTAGCATGTATCCTTGCAATATAAACCAATCACATTATTGATATTATCATGTCTCCTGGCGCCACAAGGGTCAAGCTTACACTTACTCCTATAAGGTACTGCGCATGTGTTCGTCTGTACTTTCTATGAAGACTCACGCTGTGTTGAAGCTTTACTACCTTGTGTTTAGTCCCATCTCACATCTAGAACAATAAACTAATAAACCGACTTATTTCATATCACTAGAAACTATCTTGTCTTGTTTATAAGCGATAAGAGGCATTTTATGGACCACAACTAACGTTCTATTTTTAGTAAGCAAAGTGTGGAAAAGGCAAATAATTGTGTTGACGCTTTAAAGTTGTCCAGGAGTCAAGCCATATCTGATAAAATTTATGAGATATTAATGGATAAATTTAACTCATTGTCATTCCATAGAGGTCGTATTTAATAAAAAATGCATATCCTGTACTTTTATCAAAGATATGTGCTTCTACTTGAATAGAAAAGCGTGACGAACAAATTCCCCACTGAATACAAATTCACCTCTTAAACAAATTATTGAAGATCGTTTGTATCAATTTATATTGTATTTTGAAGGTTAAGGTGACGATGATGTAGCACCTCCTGTGATGAGTAGTTCAAATGGTGTATTTTTAGTAGTTAATGTGAAGTGAAACGTTAGCAGCGTGTTTTAGTCGTTGAGCAGTACCGTTAACTGATTAGAAGTGCGATTTAGATGTTGATCAGCGTGGTTTAACTGTTTAGAAGTGCGATTTAGATGTTGGGCAGCGTGGTTTCTGTTGATCAGTGTGGCTTAGCCGATGAACAGCATGATTTAGCTACTGAGCAATGGTATTTAGATGTTGAGCAGCGTAGTTTAGCTGTTCAACAGCACGGTTTAGCTTTTGAGCAGCCCGATTTAACCGTTGAGCAGAGTGATTTAGCCGCTGAGAATTTCTTCAGAATGTGACATTCAGCTGTCCAACATCTCTTACGTCTACAGCATAATGTTGAAAGTGATAAAGCTGTCTCTGATTGTAACAATAATTTAAAGCGTTTGTTTTTTCGCAAAAATAGTCATCCCTAGTAAGTTTCGAAAACCCGAAACCGTTAAGAATGTCGAAATGTTAGTAATCGATTTGGAGTCTGCTTCGTTATTTGCTACAGCACATCTTACAAGACGAATTAAAATTAAATTGGTACAAAATCATAGTTTTAAAACTGTTTCCTGATGATTATTTTCAAAGTAGATTTTACCAGATACAATAATCAAACTATGACTATTTGTAGATTGTTTGTAGCTCTAGGCCTACATCTCTGAATATGGAGACATGTAGTTGAAATGCACACTTATATGTCATTTTATCTTTACGATACGGAACTCTAAAACTATAATTATTTAATTTTGTGACACCCTATACATAGTAAATATTTTCCTGATAATTTCCAGTTATACCAATACCTTTAAAATTGTTTGCCTAAATTATCGCTAACAAATTCAAAAATAAAAAAGAAATTGGTTGTTTTTTACCATGCATATAAGTATCATATTAATTATATTTATTAATTAGACTAAAACCATGTACTAATAAAAACAAATTTTCGATTTAAAGACGCGTAAAGTAATTTTTTACTTTAAAATTTTTTAAGTAAAAAACATAATTTCCCCCATTAGAGTAATTAATTATCTACCTAATACATCTATATATGGAATAATATTGCTTAATACACAAGTAAATTACATAGTAGCATGTGCCATTTCAAGATAAATTACAATGTCTACAACCATATAAAGGTTAACTAAAATAAATAAATTACTGCCAGAACCGAAATCGATTTACGGTTAGCACAGAAAGTAACGAACACTTGGCTTAATATTATTTACACTAAAAGTTAAACAAGTGGAACAAGGGGATTAGTAATCCACGACTTTAAAATATAATTCCATAAAATTAAACCCGAATAAAGTATAGAGTCGTACAATGAGGTCGTTAAAAAGGCGTTCCTAATGAGCACCTTGCCATTTGTGGCCACGATACCGATGTAATTTTTGTCTTCGAAAACTAGTACAATTATTATTAAAAGGAAATTACTTTGGATTTGTATTGCATTGCTCGCTCCGCTTCCTTTCTCTGGCATTCTTGTAGCGGGGTCGAGGACACTGGTCTGGCCTTGTGATGTTCCAACAGGTGCTTCTATACACCTTACACTGTTACCTTCTCTTTCTGGCAACATAACGAAGCTTGTTACCTTCTCTTTCTGGTGACTGTTTGCTGGCCCCCCTATACTGTCCATTGTACATATTATGCAACTTGTGGCTTTTAGGGTTTATTTAAGTTTCGTAATGTCCGCCCGTTTGTCAAAGAATCTAACCTTTTGCTATTTACTACAGAGGTGCAGTTTTAAAAGCGATGTTTTTTCTATTAACAAGTAGAAAAAAAAGGAAAAAATAGAGACAATTAATTATTAGTATTACTGAAGGAAATTAACTATAGGCCGATTTTCTTATTTGAAGCCTTATTATTTATTTAATTACTTTCATATATGAAATTAGCGAACAACCCAATCACCCAAACTAATGTAAAAATAATGCAATCGTGATCATCTTTACTTAAACAAGATCTAAAAATAATAAAAAATCTACAAATAAAAAGGCTGAAATTTGTATAGGATAAACTATCAGAGTGAACTATAACTAGATCCCGTGCTAGGGCCCTAAAAGAGAAAGGGGGCGGGGGAGTTGTTTACTTTAACTTTCACTTTCTTCAGGTTGCAGTCCCGTTATTTTTCTGGAAAGGCAACCTTATTGTATTGGTCATCTATCATTCTTTGTGCGCGTATGTCTGTGCATGGTGATAGTGTTTCTCTCATTAAGTTTTAATTTTTTTTTAAGTTTTCTTGACAACTCAGCTCTAGTTCTCTAGTTCCTCCTTATTCTAAACTTTAGTTATATTTTTAGGTTAGACATCTAACATAGGCCTAGTTTCTAAGGTTTATTATATATCTATACGAGCTGACCCGTACGGCGTTGCCCGTGGTGGTTGGTGTTTTCAGTCTTTTTAACGTAATTGTATTCGTTTTAAGTGTTCAGTCAGTGAGTGATATTTGGCTTATATATATATATATAGATCTTAAATAATAAAAGCACTATTGTCATAATAATAAAAGATCTGAAATTATGATTTTAGTAACTTTGATCCCCCCAAACTCCTCCTAAAATTTCGAAATATTTCATAGTGGAAGGTATATACCAAATTTCATTCCAATCCATTCGGTAGTTTTGAAGAAATCGTGATTTAGTTATTTTTACCCCCCAAACCCCCCTAAAATTTTCAATTTTTTAAAACCCTTTTTTAGTGAACACTTATGGCCCTAGAGGAAGCTACATACCAAATTTCATTCCAATCAGTTCGGTAGTTTTGAAGAAATCGTGATTTTATAACTTTGATCCCCCCAAACCCCCCTAAAATTTCGATTTTTTTCAAACCCTTTCTTAGTGAGCACTTATGGCTCTAGAAGAAGCTGCATACCAAATTTCATTTCAATCCGTTAGGTAGTTTTTGATAAATCGTGATGAGTGAGTGAGTGGTATTTCGGTTTTTTATATATAGATATATATATATATAATATATAATTTCAGTATATATTATAATGTATATTTAAACTAGTCACATCAAAACCTTTAATTTGTCCCCAACGGTATTGTGAAGAAATATTTCATTTGAAATGGCGGCTGTCATAATTTATCAAAATCAGTTGAATCTCAAATTTTAAATATATTTTACCTTTATAGTACTCTTATATTCGATTCGATAATTTTACAATATTGTCTAGCACGGAAAACAGGCCAACCCAAATGGAACCGAAACCGTAGGGACCTTACTGGGGCCAAAGGTGTAAGGTAAATAACCGGCGACCATTATGGGCTTTTGGGCAAACTTCTCAGTTCAACCTAAAATGGTACCAAGGGTGAGTGCTCTACAGTCCCACTTCGGCGTCGCACATGTAGAGGATTGGCTTCAAGAGGGCAAAGGATATGTTGGATGTAGATGGTTTCTCCATCATGACGAAATTGAATGTCTGCGGAGTATCCATTGATCTAAATATGCAGCCATTCTCTTGTGTTTCGCCAAAGTTCAAAGTCAACTGTTGCAATAATGCTTTAGGAGACTACGCGGGTAAGAAGTTTGATTTAAATAAATTCCTCTGCACCACGCGTTCACTGAATAAAACAAAACTACATCAAGACAGTAATAATTCAGATTTAAACATTACTCAAACGTAAGATTACGCGTGATTGGGCATTGTGTAATTGGAAACGTAGGTTGTCGGATAAAATCAGCTGTGGGGGTCCTTATATTGTCCTGTAAAGAGTAGAATATTTAGCATACAATTAAACTGCACTTGCTTTGGGTGCGTCTAGACAAGGGGTAAGTTTAAATGTACTGTAAGTAATACATTGTTATAGCGAAGGCGTACGATAGCAAGTTGGAACTATAAATCGTTGTCTGTGCCTTCTTAGACACTCACGTACAAAAGTAAATTAATATACCACCTGCATTCACGACTGGTGTTCTAAATTAAAGAAATTCCGCACAATTCAAACGTCAGAAATGTATTCAAATTACAAAATCAGGTAAATTATTTATGTAACGAATCACATTATCCGAAAATAATTACACGATCGAAAAACAACACAAAAACAAAATACAGGTTTCAACCAAAACGGAATGCATTCACTTTTCATTATACCTTATTCCAAGGTAGGTCGTCAAAATTAACTTGGTCCTATAATTAGGTGAATGGAAAATATATCCACCTTTACCATGTAGTTGGGGATAATGTCCATAATATTCCGTGAACTCATTAGTTCTGCGATTAGCTTTCGTGTTCTTGCGGGTGTATTGACGCAATTACACAGAATAATGGCGAAAACCAAATACTTTGGAGAAAAGGTTAGGTAACGACAAATACAGTTGTTTGTTTGAATTAAAAGGCCGAGGCGCTGTTTTATTTAAGGCCACAATCGAACCATCTTCCTTTTTTTAGCAATCTTACAGTTGAGACATCAACTATTTCTACAGAGTGGTAATATCGTCCCTCTATCACATTTTTTTTTATAGAGTCAAACCCTTTTAGAACTGTTAAATAGGTCACTTGATGTTTTATGATTGTTGAATGTTGTCCTCAAACATTTCCAATAATGGAAACTCGAATTTTACGACTTGACAAAAAAAAAAGTCGAAATTAAAGGGGTTTACTATTTTTGTGGGTAACAATAACTAAAATGGGGACCCCAAGTGCATAAAATCATTGTATTTGGATAATCTAATAGAACTACGATCCAATGCAATATTTCAATCCACTGGAAATTCGACGATAGTGGCGCTATCTATTGGGGAAACGACGGAAGCGGTGTGAAGCACCAATGCTACCAATAATTTCTCCCTAGCGCTACCTCGCGGCGCGATCATGCACTATTTTCCCGACAACCTTTTTTTCGACACACAGCCCCCGTATGCATGCGTGATCTATTTTATTATTCATGATCTATGATAAAATCGACTATGATCTATGATTATCAACAGTTTTAGGACGATGGGTGGGGCAAGATTTTAAAAGTTTTCCTTCTAGAGCCTGATTTCAAGTTAAGAGTTAGGAACTTCCAAACGGGTTAAAAACTGTCACCAGAATATGGTCTTAGGTTTTAAAAAATGATCCCAAGATCTTAGGTTGAAAAAAAAAAAAATTCCCAGATCTTAGGTAAAAAGAATAAAAGAACATCCCTATATATTAGTTGAAGAGAAAAAATCTCTAGATTTTAGGTTAAAAGACAAAATTATCCTAGAGGAGGGGAGCGGTTGATCAGGAGTAAATATATCCCAAGATCATACGTTAAAAAATATATTTATGCTCATATTTGAGGTCCGACATTTTTAATTTCAGAGAAGCGCGTTTCTGATATTTCTTAGACCTAGGTAGTGAGCCTGCCAGATATTTCTTAGGTTAAAGACTGCCCAAATCAGACATTTAACGGTCTGACGGACAATGGATGAACAGAATCCGAAAGTCCCTAGAATGAGAACAATCGCGAACACCCGATACGAGACAAGAAAAACAATAACAGAAGAAACTACAAAAACAGTGGAACAGATACGAAAAAAACGAGATGAATCACTGCTCAACGCAGCAACGCATTTCAGAAGTGGGCCCATAAAAGCCCATGTTATGGAAAATGTAACGGTATATCTCTTTATACAAAAATTTAAAAGGCGATGAAATATGTGTAAAAGGGCCTTGTATAAAAAAGAATCCTTTCCTGAGATTTCCTGATTTTTCTAAAATACGTTTGATGTAGGCCTATTTATATCTTACAGTATTTAATTGCATAGAAAAGATGAGGTAGGAGAGGGAGTTTTATTACCGATGGAGGTCATATTGGTGAAAATAAATAAAACACTTCCTACACACATATGTCTAGAAACGCTTCTTTTACCAGCTAGACGCCATTTTGTTTTTAGTACTAAATCTATATATATAAAAGCCAAAACCCACTGTCTCACTGACTCACTGACTCACTGACTCACTCATCACGATTTCTCAAAAACTACAGAACGGATTGGAATGAAATTTGGTATGTAGCTTCCTCTAGGGCCATAGGTGATCACTAAGAAAGGGTTTGAAAAAATTCGAAATTTTAGGGGGGTTTGGGGGGGATCAAAGTTATTAAAAAATGACTTCTTCAAAACTACCGAACGGATTGGTATGAAATTTGGTATGTAGCTTCCTCTAGGGCCATATTTGCTCACTAAGAAAGGGTTTGAAAAAATTCGAAATTTTAGGGGGGGTTGGGGGGATCAAAGTTATTAAAAAATGACTTCTTCAAAACTACCGAACGGATTGGAAAGAAATTTGGTATGTAGCTTCCTCTAGGGCCATAGGTGCTTACTAAGAAAGGGTTTGAAAAAATTCGAAATTTTAGGGGGGTTTGGGGATCAAAGTTATTAAATCACGATTTCTTCAAAACTGCTGAACGGATTGGAATGAAATTTGGTATGTAGCTTCCTCTAGGGCCATAGGTGCTTACTAAGAAAGAGTATGAAAAATTTCGAAATTTTAGGAGGGGTTTCGGGGGATCAAAGTTACTAAAATCATAATTTCAGATCTTTTATTATTATGACAATGTGCTTTTATTATTTAAGATCTATATATATAAAAAGCCAAATACCACTCACTGACTGAACACTTAAAAAGAATACAATTACTTTAAAAAGACTGAAAATACCAACCACCACGGGCAACGCCGTACGGGTCGGCTAGTAATGAATAAAATAATGTAGATTGGCTTAACCGATTCAGTTGAAATTGTGAACGTTCCTCACCAATGTAAAGATCTAGTTTTATAAAAAAACAATACATTTTTTACTAAAATCAGTTTTAAAAAGGCGGCAATATAAACATTTTAATTTGGAATAACTCTAAAACCGTAAGTTGTATTACAAATTCAAGAGTACAGAAATGTGGTTTAATTTCATATTGAATGGCATAACTGTTAAAGCTGTCGAATACATGGTAACAGTGAAACAGAGTTCAGTATTAGTTTGACTTTACGAGTTCAACATTAAACAGAACAAAGCGTATTCAACAATTTATTTGAATTAAGTAAGACTTTAAAGTTTGTTCTAGGTACAAAAACGTTTCATCAATTCCACAACGTCAAAGCTTTCTGACTTAGGGTGCGATTTCTGTTCCTGCTTCTGTCAAAAGGTTTCCAACACGCTAAAATTTTGCCGTTTTTCCAAAAAGAGCTGCATTGTGTTTGGTTTTTTACTTGTAACAAAATACGTAAAACATTCTTCTACTTCATAATTGTAAACATATATATAGGTTATGTGTCCAAATTATGGGACGTTATTCTAACTTTAAATTAATTAGTTCAAAATGTATCATTTACAGCATTGTTTTGCTACATAAATACCTGAGTATATAAATTTTCCGATAAATACGGTTCAGACTTTAAACGTATTTAATTTCAAGGTAACCAAAAAAACTCCATTCTTATGAAATTCGTGAATATAAAGACAAATCAGAGGAAATATTGTAGTTAACAAAGTCAGGTAATGTATTGAAAATAATAACAGGGTGATGAAGTTTCAAAATTGTAAAACTTATTAACGTATTAAAATACCCTGCCTGTAACGAAAGTACTTCGAGCATGAGTTTTAACACACTTGTTGATCAATTAGAGGAAATATCTAAAAAAAAACTTTCAAATGAAACATTGTCCCCCTTTAACTCTTCACACTTTTATAAAATTTTCTGTTTTTTAAATTTAATAAAAGTTAGTACACTAATGTCTTTGAGGGTGTATAACTTCTTTTATCTCACATTTTTGCCAGTACACCGTGAGCTCCCCTCGACCAACATTCGACCTTTCTTTCTACAATCTACATGTAAAAACTTTCCACTTCATACCAATAAATTAATTCCAGAAACAACTAAAATTTGCTATTTTAAAAATGTTCTATGCGTTGAGTAAAACATGGTATGATAATTTTTTAGAATACCTTTAGTGAATACAACTTACTTTATGACATTTCTGTCGATACACCTCGATGTGAGGGAAACTTCCAGGGGTGTTCATAGTCACTTCCTATACTTAGATTTTGTAGCAGACAAATTTTTCAGATCCATGCTCACCTGGTATATTATGAAGTATGCAATGATCCTGAAAAGAAGATACAAAAAGGAAAAAAAAGTTAAAAAACAACGATTCAAACCAGATAATTAAAATAAAATAAAATTGTACAATCTAAAAACCAATTATTTATTACAGATACAACTGTAAAATACATAAACAATAGACAAAACTATTTATAATATAAATAAACGGTACCAGGAACTGGCACATACTCTCTCACAAACATATTTAAATTATTAAATAGATTCACTGTGACTTCATAATTTTGTAGGTTGGGTAGGAGAGGTGATATTATAGTAGGAGATTAACTAAATATTATTATTATTATTAGCTAGAGAGAAAACTATTCGATCGATTTCGAACTAATTCGCACAAAACACGTCTTTTGAAAATTCGAATTTTTTTGAAAAACAACCCCCTTTATTGCAAAAAAAACCCAAAAATCAGTTATTATTATTAGCTAAACGAGAATTTTTAGAAAGATGCGGTTTTTTGAATATGGTAGGGTACATTAAAGGCTACAAATAAGCCAAACTTTATCAAAATCGTTAGAGCCGTTTTTTATAAAACAATAATAATTGATCTTCTGGGGGTTTTTTGGCCAAAAAGGTGGTTGTTTTTCAAAATTGTTCAAAACCATTTTTCGTGCATCTATACAGACCTACTTGACATGTATGGTGCAAATTTGTTTGAAATCGATCGAATAATTTTCACTCTAGCTTTGTATACATACAGACAGACATTTTGTAAAAACCACGTTTTTGGACTCAGGGGTCCCAAAACGGATATTTCCACAAAAATCTTAACATTGATTTTTTTTGCGATCACTATACTTTCTCTATACTATAGTATAGTGGGAAAGTAAAATTAGTGAACAAGGAAAATCAATAGCACCGCAAATTTAAAACCAATTAATAACGAATAGTTGTAAACTCTTGGGTACAATAAACACCAATAAATAAATACTCTAATAGGTCTACAATAATAACAATTATTTCCCCAACGTAAAATGCAATAAAGTAAATTTTTAAATATAAAATATTTATATGAGTTTCAAGATTTTAGATTGCTAAGTAGAATTTTATGAAATTTTGTTTGCACTGACCTAAAAAATGTGTAAATATGTTGTGTTTAAACTATTATTTATGTTTAAAAAGGGAACGCGAGATGCGTCAATTCCTCTATAGGCGCAACTAGTCTATTATAAGTTGCTTAAAGCCCTACGTGAGTACATACAACCCATATTGTACTACTTTCTAATTAATTGATGATTATCCAACTGTAAAGTTAAAGATTTTGACCCGGACTAATGATCAAAAGGACAGTTGATGACCTTACTTCTGTTATAGGTCACGCACGACTCGCTCAGCTCTGTTTTACTATCGTGACCTTTGGGGCGCATTTCTCTTGATTTGACAGAGCTTAATGTATCACAAAGACTATTTGCTCTAACATGTTCAGATATGTTTCATACACAGAGTTAAAAGGTTTTGGTTTCCGTAACAATCGATGAAATCTTTCTGCACGACTGTGGACGGACGCCATTTTGAACTCTTAAGAGTTCATATTGTGATGAAGTGTTATTTGGAGTAATGTTCATTTGCATCTTTAACTTTATGTTTCAACTTTATCAGAATAATACTGGAAGTGTTTTTTCCGACTGCAACAATGATTATCGTCTAAGTAAACATCAAAATCTTATTCACTCTGAAAGCTAATTTTTTTAGTACATCGAAAGAGGTGATAAAACATACTTTGATTTTTTTTCAAAATCCGTTACAGTTTTCGTGCAAAGTATATGATTATTATTATGGGTCACGTTTTAACTGTTATGTTTGTGGGATTTAAAGAATTTTCGGAATGGGTTATGATGGAAAAAGACGAAATGAATGTTTAAATGTGAATGAGCGTATGTTTGAATGGGTGGGGGAGGATAGATAACTGGAAATGTTGGTAGGTTGTTCAGTTCAGGGTGAGGGGGAGGGTTTATCTGGGCAACGGGAGCGGGACTTTCGGTTCGGCTTTAGTTCGGTAAGTCTATGCCGGTATCGGGCAGGATAGCTGAAACTGTAGCATCGCTCTGATCATTGTCAATGACACCGATGCAGAGGTCTAAAATGGTACCACGGGTCGTGAACTCGCAAGCGTCCGAGATTCTGTGCCCGGTATTCACGAAAAAAGAAAATGTTTCGTGGTTTCCAAGCTAGTAGTACATTCTCAATTAATGTGAATCTACTTTATAGTAGTGGAGAGGAGGAGTAGGTTGAATAATTGGCAGCCTCCTTCCAGTCTAGTTCTACACTAATGTAAATTAACTCTTCAACAATGTAAAGTATACAAAGTCTCTAAAACAGGGCAGGGCAATAGTGTCACTCCTTTTGGAAATTGAGAATAAGATTTGTTTTAATATCTTGAACACTAAATATCATATTTTTGGTTTCCTTTAAAAACGCCGTTTCAAACAATACCACACACGTAAAATATGTATTTTTGGAGCACCAAACTTTCACCTCTTTAAAAAAAATGCATATCTGAGTCATGGTTTCTTTGTATACGGGGTTAGCATGCTTTATAACTGTGCCATAATTCATCGTGATACCTTTATCCATTCTGAAGAAAATCGACTATGATAGACCCCCCTGTTTTCATAAGTCTAACTGGCAAAAGTTAAAAGCCGGAAAGTTTATAGACAAATTCTTTTCATTCTCGCCAAACTCTTGCCTACCGAATTGCGTCAGGATCCTGATCACCACTGCCCCCTATCCTAACCCGATCTAAGTGCCTGTCCTAATAAAAACTCTGGAGATAGTGTTAGTAAAAAGGTTACCACTGCTTCCACCATCCAAAACCGATCCAAGTTATTTTTTTGCAATAAATCGTAATTTTTGTGAAAATAACAGGTATTAAATACTCTGTTTGCATTTGCTTCATCGCTGGGTTATGAGTGAAGCGAGCCGAGGCTGGAGCCCTCTAGTAAATAAATGAAATAACAATAACAAAAGACTTCAAGAATGAAGTCCTGACAAATATACTATAACTAGCTGACCCGACCCAGCTTTGCACGGATAGACAAATCAAAGTTCAATGTATATTAACAAAAAATATATTATATCAATAAATAAATTACACTATGTATTTCTTATGGGGAGTTTTAGTAACTTTGACCCCCCCCAAACCTCCCCTAAAATTTAGATTTATTTAAAACCCTTTCTTAGCGAGTACCTAGGGCCCTAGAGGAAGCTACATACCAAATTTCATTCCAATTCGTTCGATGGTTTTAGAGAAATCGTGATTTTGTAACTTTGACCCCAAAACCCCCCTAAAATTTCGTATTTTTTGTAACCCTTTCTTAGCGAGCATCTATGGCCCTAGAGAAAGCTACATACCAAATTTAATTCTAATCGGTTCGGTAGGTTTTGAGAACTCGTGATTTAGTAACTTTAACCCCCCAAAACCCCCCCTAAAATTTCAAATTTTCGGATATTCTTTCTTAGTCCGCGTCTAGAGCCTATAAAAAGTATTACTGCCAAATTTCATGTTTGTAGGCCCCGTGGTTTTGGAGAAACTGTGATGAGTCAATGAGTCAATGGTATTTGGCTTTTTTAAGTATAGATTAATTGAACATTGTAGAACTATTAAAATATACGACGTCGGAGATAGTTCTTGTACTACTATTTTGACAATTAATTTTGATTTATTCAAAACCTCTTTGAACCTAGACCTATTATGTAAAGGCTCGCTTTTGAATTTCAACTCATATTTTCAAGGAAACAAGAAAACGTTTACTATATGAAACGAGTAATTGATAGGCACGACTTTAGAAAGTACTGTATATATTTTGATTAAAAACATTTCTTTCGCTTGCTGTTTGTATTTATTTTTAACTATTTAGCATAGTAAGTTTTAAAGTTTTCAAACTCTCTCCTGGGGTATACCAAAATAAGGATTCTTATTCTTAAAATTTTCAATTACTGCTTATAAAAACAAGCTTGATTAGCATGTAGCACGTGGTATTGTTGATGCTTGGAAAAAATAATAAAGTGAAACAATTTCTCACATAAATGCGTATATTCGTCAAACGCGTTTCAACAATAAAGTCGCCATCTTCAGTGACATTTGCCCTGCGACTAGTAAATTATAACTTATTTATAGAATTCTAGTTATAATTTGCTACTTGTAGTTCAAGTGTCACTGTGGATGATGACGTTGTCTGTAAAACGCGTTTGACGAATAAAGGTAATTTTGTTATATATTGTACTATTTTATATTTAATTTATCGTCACCAGTGAAACACTTTCATTATATACTTTAAAAAATGTTTTATTTTAATGTTATAAGTATTTTTTATTTATATCGTAAAGATAGGCCTGCCTACTATATTTTGTGTTAGATAAGATAGTAAAAACATCGATTTATGAGATGATATCTTATTTCTAAAATATACATAAGTACTGCAAGGAAAAAATATGTTTTTAAGTTCTTAATCTTTTAATCGAACAAAGTGCAACAACATTTTAAAATGACTGTGCGGCATTTTGTATATTCCATAAAACAGACAACTGAGGAGTAATTTAAAACTATATCAGGCCAATGACGTTGTTTTCCCATCAATATTCTTAATACTGTGATTCCCATGATTAGAATAGACAAGTTAAAAAGTCTCTATAATGTACTTATTTACCAGTTTAAAGAAATTCAGATTTGAAAATTATTCAAGTGAACAAGAATCAATCAAGCTAGAAGAAATTATTGATTCAGTTTATGTGTTCAATATGATGAATTAAATGATCGTAAATTAATTTCTGCTATGGAACAATAAAATGGTTAAAGGATTATATTAACGAACACATTTATTTTTAGAAATTAATCAAAATGTTTTAATACATTGTTTAATTTAAACTTTGGGCATTTTGAGTTAAAAATATTATGAAATTTGTTTATTTCTACATAAATAATTTAACTTCACCTGATTGATGAAAAAAGACCTCTGCTGGTCCTCTTTAATATTAAGTTTTTTGTTTTAATATAAGGAAAATAAGTAGAAAGTAAAATACCATACTTTTAGAGAAAATATCTAATTATTAAATTTTAGGTAGTTGGTACCCAAAAAGTACATACAATATGATATAAAGTTAATTATTTAACAAGATTAGATTTCAAAACTCGTTTTACAGACCGAGGTCGTTTTCCATCCAACTTTTCAATTTGAAACTTGTATAATTTTAGGTTTCTAGATCTCAAAGCTGAATATTATTCTAAAACCTTTTAGTTGTGTACAATTGTAGTCAGGACCTATTGCTAGAAAAACAAGTAGTACGTTTTCAGTTTAGAGACGAAGAAAACTCGACAAAAGCCAGTTATAATCGCACACACAAGCAAAATGTCGAAATGATTTCTCTAAATATCGCCAAGATAAATCGAACTCAAAAGCTGTCGTATACAAACAATTGCTTTGCGTTTCAACTGTATATGTTATAAATTACAGTTTAAAGGTTAAAATTGACTCGTCGTCAAGCGGAGGTGCATTAAACCCAAGTGCGCTACTGAGTGCGAGTGTGCGCATGGAACCACACCCTATACGGCAAGCAGGTTTTTGAGAGTTATGGCAACGTAAGGACGACTTCATCGGCGATGGTTTCTAGATTGCGACGGTACACGAATTCCTTCTAATTTTTACTAGGTAAATTTGTCGCTGTCAACTCTTCAAATTAAAGGTTTTGGAAACGTTTTATTTTATATTTACGGTTTGCGAATATTTTCACGCTGATTTCAGTATCAATATTAAAATGAGTTCATAATGGAAATTATTAAGACCATATTTAACTATCAGTGGCATTCCCGGCTTTTGCTCTCCGATATGGACAAAGGAACGAAAGAAATACAGGGTAAATATTAAGAGTATACCGGCCCAGAATCGAACAAACTAGTTTCTTCTTTTTTTGTCATTAATGTTTCTCTGATATAATCTTTTGTTCATGATTTGTAGAAAGATATATTAAATTTAACTAACCATCGGTTTCAGGAATAGGTAGTTAGGTATTTCCTAGACATTAAGATATAGGTTTACGTTGTATATAAAAAAGGAATACATACAAATTATTATTAAATGTATTGTGAGTTTCGTACAAACAATCTATGTTTATTATTTAGGCTTCCAACATGTTCAGCTATATATATTCTACGAACAATATTTTACTTAGACGCAAATAATTTAAATGCTAATGTTTTTCTCTCCTATCTACAAACTAGCTGCCCGATCCGGCTTTGCACCGGTAGACAAATCAAAGTTAAATGTATATTAAAAAAAAATATATATATCAATAAATATATTATACTATGTATTTATTATGGGGATTTTTAGTAACTTTGATCCCCCAAACCCACCTAAAATAAATTGTTTTTGGAAACCTTTCTTAGCGAGCACCTAGAGCCCTAGAGGAAGCTACATAAAAAATGTCATTCCAATCCGTTCGGTGGAATTTTTAGTAACTTTGACCCCCTCCCCCCAAATCTTCCCTAAAATTTTAATTTTTTTTATAATCTTTCTTAGCGAGCACCTAGGGTCCTAGAGGAAGCTACAAACCAAATTTCATTCCAATCCGTTTGGTAGTTTTGGGAGAAATCGTGATTTAGTAACTTTGACCTCCCCTAAGATTTCGAATTTTTCGAAACCCATTCTTGGTGAGCACCTATGGTCCTAGAGAAAGCTACATACCAAATTTCGGTCCAATCTGTTCAGCAGTTTTTGAGAAATCGTGATCAATGAGTCAGTGGATTTGGCTTTTATATGTAGAGATTAAGAATAATATGTTATAATTTAAGTTTTAGGTATCCATCTCATAACCCGTTTCCGGTATCTAGAACATTTTAGAACATTCCGAAACGGGAAGTGTCTTTGATGATCCTGAACAGTCTGGGAAAATCTAGAACATTTTCTAACCTTCAGCAAGATTCTATATTCTGGAACATTCAAAAAAACTATAGAACATTCTGGATTTTTTGTCTAGAATATACTGTAATAAAATTATCGAACTTTCTAGCAGATTCAATAATTCTTGAAATATTTTAGAACCTTCTAGAAAATTCAGGAAAATTCTTGCAAGTTTTGGCCACTTCGTCACGTGATTCCCAGCTGCTACACTGACTTCCCATAAGAAGTCCATTGGTGCGTTGCGCTCTTTTGACAATCTGCGAACCCATCCCCTGCAGTTCCAAATCGAAACCTTCTTCTTGGATATTTGAGATATTTGACATTAAAAATTGTAAACATCCGCTATTTTGAAATATTAAAATAATGTTATAATTTTTCGTACAATTATAAAAGGTTACGCAAAAAATATGTATACAAAGTTTAAGCTCAATATCTTTACTACTTCCAAAAATATTAAGTATTTTGTAAAAATCACATACATACTGACAGACAGGAAACGAATAGAGATAGAACACATGTTGTATTGCATTATTTGCTTGTTTTTAGCAGACAAATACGCCCGTGAAGTTTCGTACAGTCGAAGCTGGACGCTCTGTATATTTATTTTGTACTCATATACAAGTGCCTAAAAGTTACCAAATATAATTTCAGGAACTGATTGGGTAAGACTACAATATAAAAAAATTCCTTACAGTTTGATATTTCTTAATTCTTGTGTATACATCTTGTCTTTTACAAATACAAAACATATAAGTTTAGAAATAAATAGAATATTGTGTTCAGATTTGTTATACGCATTTGTATTTCACTATTCCACATGCACCACAAACAAAGAATATATTTTGTAAGCCAGTATTTTGAAATGGCAACAGTTATGGGGAAATAAAACAATTACAAGGGACAACAAAAATTACCTTTTTATGACAAACAAAAAGAAAAGATTTTTTGTATTTGTACTACAGCTTTAAGGGTAATCCAGTTTCCGACACAAGAAAACGTAATTTCTTTTAAACTGTATACAACAACATTGGAATAAAACAAAAATATTTAGAATTCGTAAAATTTTTAATGACAATAATAAAAACCATGCATCTTATTCCCATTAGATATACTTCGTCTTGGTAAAGAAAAAGTAAACATTTTCACACCAATCAGCTGTTCTTATTAAGGGACCTTTTAAAAAATATGGATTATTTCATTTGTAGTTTTTATTATTATAAACTTGTTTCCGTACAGTTTGATATGTAATACATCTATATTTGCCACACATCCTAATTAGAAAAAAAAATTAACTATACTTTGTCCAGTAAGCTTTTCGATTTATATTTAAAACTCAGTATGAACTAACTGAGGAGAATTATCATGGTGAAAACACAAAAGTCGTTAATTTCTGATGAGAAATATTCTGATAAACATGAAGTGCCTGATGATATAATGTTAGAAATAAAACATATTTTTCAGGACCTATAGACCAGAATTTGTAAAGAAATTTATGAATCGACCCAAAACTCAAATGAGCCTTAATATTATTTGGACCAGAATCCCTAAAACCCCTTTGTTGGGATAAAAACATTAACAATTGAAGTTAGGTACTTCAACTTAGGTGCTCTTGGAAGAGTGTTGCAAGAAACTATGTGGGAATGCTGAAAGTAACTGTGTAACGGGAAAAAGGTCTAAACAAATTGACAGTAAAAGCGTTTTAGATTCCAACAAAATAGCTTTGGTATGTAAAAAGAAGAAAAGAAAACAGAAATGAAATCTGAAAAGAAAAAGGAATGAAAAAAGGAAGCAAAACTGTTCAGTATAGTGCTTTAATGTTTTTGTGTAATCGTCAAGACTTATTTACACTGTTTTGTCTTTACTGAAAATCACACTTTCTGATATGCAGTTAACCTTTTCTAATAAACCTCTTGTAAACTAGCTAAATTTTTTTACTGTTGGAAATTAGTTTGTAACCTACAATGATAAACTATGTTTGTTGATAAAAAATCTATTTAGTTTATATTATATATAAACGTCATTTTAGGACTTTTTTATAAAAAACTTACGATGTGGATTATTTTATAAATTTCTTAAAAATAGCACAACGTTGTTCAAAAAAGGTTTAAACTAAGAGTGCCAAATTTAATTTCTCTAAACTTGTCAGATTTTTTAATGATACCTAAAGTTCTTGTTTATAACGAGGGCATTATAGGAACTACAAGGTAACCTTGGTTAATTTGTATTTGTAATATTAAAGCAGTGCTTTTGTGCCTACGTTATAAGGAAACAATTACATAGAATACCAAAGATTTCATAGCGTATATTTACTATACCGCTACTTGTTCTACCATGGCTTGGTTATCAACTTATGCTCACAAAAATGTCCCACTTAGTAGTATCACAAAACTTGTCAATGTGGTAACTTATTCAAACACTTTTGCCTTTATGATGAAAACCCAATTTGTTTCAGTACTTTACTGGTCATATTTCAGTCGAGTTTTGATAGTTTTGGTTACTAAAATTGAAACAAAAATTAGTTATAACATACACATTTACTCTAACATCCTTTATGCAAATTAAACAGAGTGCATTGCGAGTATAAAAAGGGGGACGTAAAAATCAGTACACATATTTATATAAACGTAAGTCCGAAAATGTATCGTTTTTCGTGTGTCGGCTTTTTTTTAAATATTGTAATTAATAACAACTTAAGGAATTAGTTAGATTGTGAGTTTAAATCTGGTATACACATTGTTTACACTATTTTTTTTATCAGTTCATACCCTACGTGAGCTCTAGAGCAGAGTGGGAGTGTAACAATATTAGAGGTACTCCCGGGTTTTTTCGAAAATGCTACCTTATACAGAATGTATACTATATAATACATAATAATATATTAACCTCAATAAAACTATAATATATAGTAAAGCTATGCAGCAGTTAATAAATGTTTCACCGCATAGTTTATAACGCACTATTAGCTATGAAGCTATAAACTATAGCGCACCTACAGTACTTGGATAAGTTTATCGACTATAGCAGAGCTGGCGCATGGATACAAAAGTTCTATTTTACTTAGCAACTTTTAACTTGGTTTTCAAGATATGGTTTTATTGTATTTGTATCGGATCAGTTGCCATCAAGAAGGAAAATTTATAATTTAATAGACAAGGTAAAGGCTCACCCTTGTTTTTAAATCACGTAGCCCTGACTACAAAACCTAAATTTAAATAACACGCGATGGGAAGAGATAGAGAAGACTTTAAATAAAAGTGATAATTTATAAGTGATTTTGTTTCATAGAGTGTTGTTAATCAAATAAACAAATTTACAATGTTTTATGCATTTCATAAATAGAAAATAAATATACAAAATGTTTATCAAGATAAAACGAACGGAATTAATGAACTTTTATAACATTTTGATAGCATCTGACCTATACAGGGTGATTTTTTTAAATGGGCCACCATTGGCATCTCAGAAACTATAAAAGTTACAACAATCTTTAAATGGGGGACCTTCCCTACTTTATCCCTTACATTAAAAATACAATATTAACATTTCCAAAAACTCCGCCATTTTTCCAATATGACGGCCAACTTAATTTTTTCAAATGGAAACCCCTATTTTTATGTTGAATTTCGATTGTGGACACAAATTTAAGTCATTTTTATTCTTTTGTATTTTTTCCTAAACCCAACCGTTTATGAGATACAACCTCTCAAACATTTTCTATTTTATGTGATTTTTTAATTGGGCCACCATTGTTATCTCAGAAAGTATTAATTTTACAGCAAACTTTAAATAGGAAATCTTTCATTGTTTTATGAGAAATTAAAAAATATGTAGTTAAAATATTTCTAAATGGCCGCCATTTTCCTATATGGCGGTCAACTTTGAAATTTCTAATGGAAACCCCTATTTTTTATAACGGATTTGGATTTTAGATGCAATTATAAGACGTTTTTATTCTTGGTGTTTTTTTTTATAAACTTAACAGTTTGGAAAAATAGCGGAGTTTTTGGAAATTGTAATGTTGTATTTTTATTGCAAGGGAAACAGTAGGAAAGGTCCCCCATTTAAAGATTGTTGTAACTTTTATAGTTTCTGAGATGCCAATGGTGGCCCATTTAAAAAAATCACCCTGTATATTATAACTTTTTGTTTGCGTAGCTGGTGCGATATCACGCAAAAAATATAGCGCTATATAGTATAGCAGTCGGTGTGCAGCGAATTAAGAGTCTGCCAGTTAGAGCAGTTATTATAAATAATAGAACATAGGCCTAGTAGTTTTGCAATAAAAAGTTAATTTTTGTTAAACTGTGATTGATCAGTTTTTTTTTTTTATTTAAAAGCCTGTACTTTTACATATACTTTTTGAGTAAATTAAGATAAAAATATTATTTTTAACATGAGTTAGTTATTCCTATACTGTATTGTAAGAAATTTAGCTATAGATAGGAAATAACTAGAATAGTGTTTATTTACAATTACCCAATTTTAACGTGTTAGGTTTTTGAAGGTAGACTGACTTGGATATTTTTCAAGGTACAGAAAATTAAAAAGTACATTTTGTTTGCCATTAAAAATATTTTGTTTCTTATAAAATTATTGTAAAATTTACGGTTACCGAGATGTTTTTCTTCAAACATTTTAAACGATCGCCATTTTGAATTTTTCCTTGTTAAGTTTTGGATCTTAATACAATGACAATAAAATAGAATAAACAATGCTTAAATCAAATTTAAACTCATAATGTTTCTAATTTGTAAAGTTATCATCGAACAAATATAATAAAAAAATGGCTGATATTTGGAAATCGAAGCGTTCCTGCTTCGATTTTATATAAACATTTTTGCTTATTTGTAACCTCCAAAATTATGCTGGTTACTTGCCGATAAAAAGTGTCTATCTTGAGCTCCAGAAGAACCACCTTTAAATCGACTTTTTGAATTCCTACTACACAAACATCCATTAGGCCAGTCGGTAAAGGTCAATTTAGACCAAAAGTACCAGTAATTTGCAATTCGGCTGAATTTTTTTTTATAAGTACGATAAAGTATGTAGGTTAACATAAAAAAAAGTTTACCAGTCTATCGATTTCGAGATTATCCTTAATATTTTGAGCTGGGATGAAGATAGAGGAAAATAAAAAGTACCACCGTGTTGGGGAGGTATTTTTCAACAAAAAAGGGCATATGTATTTATTTCGTCCGAGCAATGGTTTGTGTGGAAAAAATTCGATAATGCAGGTATGTATTTTGCAGCAGGGGAAATCACTAAAAGGGAACATCTTATTCATATATGAAGCGTTGGCTCATTCTAAATTGGCCGAATTTTAATATATCGAATTGAAACTTGACATAGGAGTTAAAATATATATTTTAAACATTTATGCTGAGTCTCAGCTTGTTATCTTGAAAATTACCCGATCTAGAGCCACTTGACTTATTAATGGGTTTCTCGATTTTAGGAGTACTAGACCCACGAATTCATTTTAAACAGCTCCAGTTTAGAAAATTTTCAAAATATCAACCTGAAAGTTTTTTTTCAAGTTAAATATATATATTCAAACAAGTTCAAGGAGTATAAACCTTTTTCATTATTTACTTTTAAAAGCACAAGTAAATTAAAAAAGTATAATTTTAGACCTTTTTAGATTTTTCATCAAAACGCTTGAGTTGATCAGCTGTAGATTAGTCATTTTTTAAAATATAGTTTTTAAAATAAGTATAGCAAAAAACAATTGTATTTTTAACTTCTGTACAAATTTTTAAACCGATATATTCAAAAATGTCGAAAATGGAGTCGTTGAATCCAAAAGTGTTATAGTTAAAACGAGGTAAGTAAAACAGAAGACTATTTTCAAGCGCCTCGTTTTTAAAAATAATAAGAAAAAAATCGTTCATACTTACTAAGAATATTTATACTGGTGTACTCAACTTGTAAAACAAATTTGATGTTAATATTCCAAAAAGTTTCTAAACTGGAGCTGTTTAAAATGAATTGGTGGGTCCGGTACTCCTAAAATCGATAATCGAAATCGACTCCTAGATCGGGTCATTTTCAAGATAACAAGCTGAGACTCAGCATAAATGTTTAAAATATATATTTTAACTCCTACGTCAAGTTTCAATTCGATATATTAAAATTCGGCCAATTTAGAATGAGCCAACGCATCATATATGTATAAGATGTCCCCTTTTGGTGATTTCCCCTGCTGCAAAATACATACCTGCATTATCGAATTTTTTCCAGACAAACCATTGCTCAGACGAAATAAATACATATGACCTTTTTTGTTGAAAATACCTCCCCTACACGGTGGTATTTTTTATTTTCCTCTATCTTCATCTCAGCTAGAAATATTAAGGATAATCGAAAAAAAATTATAATCGATTTTTTTTTCGACTTTGGGAAATCGATAGATTGGTAACTTTTTTTTATGTTAATCTACATACTTTAATGTACTTATAAAAAAAATTAACTGGGTGTGCTTAAGACCACACGTTGGAAGTGATAACTTCTATGACTACAGGGATTTTTAACTCGGTAAATGTGTACAATTATAAGGATTATAAAACTGTAGGCCTATTTGTTCAAATTGTTTATTTATATCCGTTATTATATATTTAAAGAAAGGTAAAAATATTACCTTTTAGTTACCTTTTATTTCATATTGATGGATCAAATGATTTAGAAGTTGTTAATATTACAGTAAAGAAATTAATAATCAAATATGTTATACAAAGATGTACGAATGTTTGCGAAGTTAAATAGTAGGTATCCTTCTTTAAATTTGTAAAAACGAATATATTGATGATCAAAGGTTAGTTTTATATACAGTTTATAACCCCAAAGCAAATCTTATAACGTGTAGAAGCCCATATAACTTATAGTTATAGAAGCCTACATTAGTTGTATAACTAATATATAAGAAAATTAACATCACAAGAAATTTTAATGGTTGAAGTTGTAAACATAACCCCAAAATATAATCTACGCTGGGTTTTGTTTAAGAATTACAGATGATGGGTGAAATCAGCTGTTATATTATATTAACTAATTCTTATGTGTTAATTTGATTGCTATGCTAATAAATGTAAATAATGTAGTAATAATATTCCCTCTCCACGATCTGACTTGTGTCTAAACAAAAGCGTGACGCGAGATCTCGCGAGAAATCTGGCATGATGCGAGATCTCGCGGGAAATCTAGCGTGATGCAAGATCTCGCAAAAAATCTGGCGTGACGCGAGATCTCGCGGGAAATCTGGCGTGATGCAAGATCTCGCGAGAAATCTGGCGTGACGCGAGATTTCGAAAACATAGCCAAGTCGAAAGTGCCCAACGGGCCAATAGAAGTTATCACTTCAAAAATTCAGCCGTATTGCAAATTACTGGTAGTTGTAACCTATACCGACTGGGCTACATGGCCTTGACCTAGATTTGAACCCATTCCCATAATGCTTTGGAGTCATGTACGCAAACTCATCCGCTATAAGGTACAGAAGAATATTTTATAAAGACATTATTTAGGTAGTTTTCTAGTAATATGTTTTGGGGTATTTACCTTAAAACATATTATAACATACCAGTAATCGTACAATCAAATTGGTAACTCTTCCACAACGTCAAACTATAGAACACTAATTTGCTTTCGTGCTATTTCATATCCACCTACGTTTGTATTATACAATAAATACAATTGGCAGATATTTCTCGCTGATACGGATATTTCAACTCCGCGTATCTTGTCCAGAAAACATGCGTAACAAGAAATGCCCATTACGTCCTGTTATCCCATTGTCTCGAGCCCAAAGTCACGCGTTGATGCACGCCCTCTTGTATAAGGAGCTGACATGGCTTAAAGCGAACGTGAATCCAAAAATCCCCTCAAGACGCTTTAATGACATGGTACAATATGTGAAAGGAAATGCGTATTAGTTATGGGGCGCCTTAAGGGAAGTCGAGGGAAAGGGTGAAACGGAATTTGCAGAATGAATCCGCAACAAACTGCATTGTTTTTTCTGAAGGTCACATAATGTTTGGAAGTTCTATATTCCATACCTTTTTAATGTAGGTTTATAATAAATTATATGTCGCACCTGAAGTTTTCGTATTTAGAAATATTATATCATCTCAAACTATTGTATGTGATACAATAAATAAAATATACGTTTAAATAAACGGTACCAGATAACTGCCACATACTTTCTCCCAGTTGAAACTTTATACCTTCCCAAGAGTAGCATAGGAGGTGGTTATTTTAGAATTGCAAAAGTTGGAAAATGTTACCATGGAAAATATTAGATGCATGTAACACACAACCATATTATATTATTATTATTAAAACTATTAGATCGATTTCGAACAAATTTGCACCAAACATGTCAATTAGGCCTTTATAGATGAACGAACAAAGTTTTGAACAATTTTGAAAAACAATCCCGTTTTTGGTAAAAAAACCCCTAAAAGTCAGTTATTATTATTACCTAAACGAGAATTTTTAGAAAGATGCGATTTTTGATTATGGTAGGGTACATTAAGGGCGACAAATAAGCCAAATTTTATCGAAATCGTTAGAGCCGTGTTTGAGAAATTTAGACTTTTCTTGTTTTTTGGCAATTTTGGGGGTAAAACCCCTTTAAATAAAAAATTTGAAAAAATAAAAAAAGCCTGAAGATTCCAGAACTACACCTACATACCAAATTTCATCAAAATCGGACCGTTGGTATGGTCTCCAGCTCTGTACACATCCTAACACAGACACACGGACACAAGGACAGACATCACAAAAAAAAACACTTTTTTGGGTTCAAGGAGAACCAAAACAAATCATTTCGCTAAAAATACTTTTGGGTTCAGGGAGCACCATCACAGATAATTCCACTAAAAATTCAAATTCGTAAATTTGGACGAAAACAATACTTTCTCCATATACTTCGTATAGGGGGCAGAAAGTAAAAAGTTTTAAAATGTATTAAAACTAAAGTCACTTATTCTGTTTTATTCTCAGTCCCTTGGTGTATTTCTATAATCCTTGTATAATTTTTCTTTATTTCGCTTTGTATATCGAGCCACAAATTATTTATTCACTATTTTTTAAATTGGACCCATTTCATGAACTTATTATAAAACGGGCTTCTATACCACAACTATTACTTTTACGTTGAGATAAGAAAGATGACAATGTTTAGGCCTATTATAAGAAATACGTAATTGACAGACAAGTAACTTTGAAAGAAATTTTTTTTTACCACCAAAACTACATTCACTATTGTTTTGATTTATCTTTAATAGTTTACCTGCGTAAGGCTTAAAATTGCCTAAACGTAGTATTTACCGAAATCAGGAATTTTTAATATTTATAATTACTGTTTATTAAAAAAAACCTTGATTGTATTAAACAGCATGTAGCGTGCGGTGATAATGTTAAAAACAAATTTGGAAAACGATTGACCCTAAAGGCCATCCCTGTAACTTCCCGCTAAGTTTAATTACAAAAGTATGATGAAAGTTTGACAAACACTATTTTTGGAAATTTTGAACTGCCATAACTTTTGAATGAATCAACCGATTTTTATGCGATTTGCGGCAATCGATGCAGTTTTTTAAGTCCATTTTAAATCAACAACAAAAATTTTTCAGATGAAAAGTTTCGGAGAAATTGAGGAAAAACACTTTTTTTTATTTTCTTTCGTTCACGATATCTCGCGAATGAATCAACCGATTTTTATGCGATTTGCGGCAATTGATGCAGTTTTTCGAGTCCATTGAAAGAATCGACAACAAAAATTTTTCTGATGAAAAATTTCGGACAAATTGAGAAAAAACACTTTTTTTATTTTCTTTCGTTCACAATATCTCACGAACGAATTAACCGATTTTGACCGGACTGGTAACGATCGACGTCGCTTTCCAAGGTTAAAAGCTGATTAGGTTTTGGAATTGATCTGTAAAACCGTTTAAAAGTTATTCCAAAAAAAACCTGATTTGAAAAAAATTATTTCTTAGTTTTTTCAAAATTTCTCAGAACCTACCGGTCCGAATTAGTTGAAATTTTCAGGAAATCTAAGTTTGATGGAACTCTTTAGAACGTCGTTTGGTAGGTGTGTGGGTTAACTGAAAGAGATGGATGGGAGGTCTTTAAATAGCAGTACGAGGAATAAAAGTTTTATGAAATTTCTAAATTAATTAATTATTATAAGCAATATAAATATACACTATTATGCTAGCCTAAACCAGAACAAAAACTAATTTTACTATTTAAAAACATATAATAAAAAATTAACGTAAACATAAAAACACGGACATTTTTAAACAAACAAAATCCCATGTAACAAAATTTGAAAAAATGTATGAATTTATGCAATTTAGGTTATGTGTATTATTATTTTTTACAAAATCTAAAAGAGTGAAATAGAAAGAAATTTAAAAACGAAAAACTGAAAATTCAACTCATCCAAATCGTTAAGTTTACATCATACAGAGTGTCAATTAAGTCTGGGACCGGTTTAATATTTCGTATATAAGGAAAATTTGAAGGTAGATGTGATTGAGGAACCTACTCTATGTAAAAATACAATTTTATTAAGATATAAAAACATATCCGCCATCTTGGATCCGTCATTTTGAATGTAACTTTGTTTTTTTTAAATAGGAAGGTGATCATGTGATACATCATTTCGATGTAGAATTTCAAGAAAAAACCAACAGTGAAATTTGCAAATCCATATTTTCAACCGATTAGAAATGGCGGCCAAAAAACAACGAAATCGTGTTTTCCGATTTTGCCCCATTTTGATGCACTATTTTTGTTTTAATATTAATTATTATCCTTTTTGGATTCAGAATTAAATAAGCTATCAAACGATATGCCACACAACGATATTTGGTTGAACTACTCAAAAATCAATTTTGAAAAAATCAAAATGGCTGTAACTCAAAAATTTTAAATACTAATTTTAATTGGTTGAAAATATGGATGTGCAAATTTCGCCGTTGGTTTTTCTTTCCTTGAAATTCTAAATCGAAATGATGTATCACATAACCACCTTCCTATTTCAAAAAAACAAAGTTACATTCAAAATGGCTGATCTAAGATGGCGGAATTTTGTTTTTTTGATATCGTAATAAAATAGGATAGTATTTTTACATAGAGTAGGTTCCTCAATCACATCTACCTTCAAACTTTCCTTATATACGAAATATTAAACCGTCCCCAGACTTAATTGACACCTGTATACAGTTTCGTTAAATTTATGAAGTTTGTAATATATACTCACGAAGTAACCAAAATCTGGATTATTTAAGCTCACAATACCTCTTTGGGAGAAGAAATACCTCCTGTGAACAACAATGGTCTACCATTATTGAGACAATGTGCATAACTGACTTACAAGAAAGAAGCGATAGGCTATAAGATCACTTAAATAACAAATTAGAAAAACAACACTATCCAAATATGTCTTCAAATATTACACATAATCAACGTCCAAATTAAATAACCAACTAACTCATATATTCAGGTGTAACAAAACAGATTAATTATAGTTATAAGGTAGAACAAAATTAAGTGTCGGTTACATTAGTTACCCAGCAGAACATTTAAAAAAACCAAAAAAAAAACGTAAATTACATAGAAAACTTTTAGAACAATGTTCAAATACACAAAATTGGAATAAAAATAAATTTAAATAAAAACAGTATCATCAGTGATCTGTTAATTCAATATTTAAAGCTAACAAAATTTCATAATTAAAACCTCTAGTGAATTCCATCAGTCATAAATGAATTATTTCTTTAACTGCACTAAACTGTGATTTAAAACAAAATAACACTATCGAACTTTGTCCAGTCTATAATTTGAATATCGAAAGTGGTTAATCAATAGTAAATTAATTAAACTACCTAATTAATTAATAATAATTATTAATTATTAATAATTATTATTATTAATTAATTAATACCTTCTTTCGTCTGTATTTATTTTCCTTTTAAATTTATGAATTCAGAGTTAATTTGAGTTATAAGCCAATCAATAACTTTGTTAATAGCCTTTTTAATCATTAGGTTTTATTAAAATATGTATCACATTGTATTCACGTCTTTAATTCAGTTTTTCATTTCCTGCTGAGCTTGCATAACCGTGACTTCAAATTTTGAAATACAGTATCCATAGAGATACAGCCATGAAAGAGAAACACACGAATTACATGAAGTCTACAACTGCTCAGTTTATGTGTGCAGTGTAAGAATCAAAATAGAAACATTACCTTTATGTTCAAGAAACGTTTACCAACGAATTACCAAAAACAACTCCAATACAATAACACGAACACGGCTGTACGCAACAAAGAAAAATAATTGGATCTGTTTAGGATTTGTAACAGATAAGTGGCATATGGATTCAGCTTGCATCCGTTGAAATGTGGAGGTCATTGTATGCTTAAACACAACACATGTCCAGAGAGGAAAGGAAGGGTGGCTGTTGGGTGCAACTGTTGGAGATTTGATGGGGTTGAAATGAGAGAAACCTGACCTCTGACATCACGTTTCTGTACGTATCGCAGGTTATTAGAGGACTGCAAATATGCCCAGGTCATTGACTAGATTCAAAATGAAAAATTCATCTCCACACTTGGACTTGAAACCAGGTCTTACGATTTTTTACTCTGAAATTTGTTAACTCATATGTTGTAAAAAAGAAACTTAAAACCTATGAATATCTGTTTTTAGCCATTGATAAATATAACGGTCCAAATAGGAGAAAACATTTAATATAAACAAGTATTTTTTTAGTAAAACCTTTAAAAACTAACAGAAACGCAGTTGCTGAGTTTTAATTTTTTTCAAACTTTTATTGAGTTCAATATCAAATCACGGTTTGAAATATACCAGGCCTTGGTTTATTATATTAATATCCCGTTGAATCTAAGGCAAACGCAGAGGAAACCACTAGTAAAATATAAGTCGACTACACACAAATGTAAGATTTGGTAGTTGTAGAAAATTTACTGAAATTGGATCCACATAACACTCGATGCCACGTTGGCCGTGCAGTACAGGTCTTACGGGAGAATATAAATGGTACTACCATTACAGGGAAAATCACGTTGATTGTCATGCGGGTTGCGTCAACTGACCAAGCTTAGCATGGAGTTGATGTTTTTTAGTTGCCTAGTACCGCTGATACTGTCGTAAGGATAACATGACTTATGGGCGCTCTGACTGCAAAGTGAACGTGGAATCGGGTGTAGACAAGTAACGTTACCTTGGAGGATTGAATAGGGATGCGTAAGCGGTATTTTATACTATATTACAAACGGTATAATATTTGAATTGCTTAAAATTGGCATGGGTAAGCTGTGTAATACTTCCTATGGAGTTTAGTAGTACTCCAAACGTTCCAGAATTATTACAAAATTATATTAATAACAAGTCGTATTAACCTTCTAACTGTTACCAAAATTAGGAAATGAATAACATCTATACACGCCAAACATCTATACATTCAGTAAGGACCAATAAGGAGATGACGGCTCCTAAATTCAGTACTACCGTACACCTCAACAATTGAAAATATGTATTGTTTATTTTATTCGCTAAGAATAATTAGTGACACACTTACAGCACTGTTTTTTTTTTAAATTATTTTAGCTGCAGAATTTGCATACTCATTTTCAATGGTGTTTCAGTAGGAATCTAGCATATTTCACAGGCATTAAACTCCTTCATTAAAATAATGGAAATTGCTTATTTAAACGTAAGTTGGAAAACGTTTTATCAGAGGCATACGGATCCTGGAATTTGTGATCGAAGTTTCTGCTGTAAAAGGTGAATTAGGCCAACATTTATTTTTTTTACAAAATTATAAGGGTAAATTTGTATGGGTTTTTTCTTGATAACACTTTCAAGCCACGATGGCCGTGATTGTTAAGGCGTCAAAGCTTTATCAATCGTCATGGCAACCATCAATGGAAAAGTTCCGGGTTCAATTCCCATTGACCCCGAATAATTTTCTAAATTGTTTCTTAAGAGACACCATTGGCTGTGGTTCGGATTCCACGTAAAACTGTAGGTCCCGTCTTCATTAGCCTTAAGTGCAAAACAGCAGGACGTTAAACACACAAAAAAAAGGTAAATTTAGTGTTTTTGTTCAGGATTTAACTTGCAAATTTAAATTAAATAGGTGTAATCCTGTACCTTTATTAGTAAATTAGAAACCGGGGTAAAAATTAAAAAGATTGCAGTCAAAAGAATACCTGTTTAAGTTTGGATTAGGCTACTGCGTTAACTTAGCAGTAAACAATAAACTTTTATAACAAAATCAGTGGAGAAATTAATTCTGAGAAATTTGATGTAATTAAATTTGAAACCTAATAATTTTTTTAAATACATTTTTATTGCAAAACAAACGCAACTAGAATCTCTGAAACCTAGCACATCAAACAAGGCAACATGATGGTACATTGTAGGCTACCCCTCTCAAAAACAACCTATTTCCTATAGTTACAAACTATATAACTGCATACGTATATATCTTGAAAGTTAATTAGATCAGAAATTTTATTCAATTCGGATTAGTACTTGTCGAGTTATAACGAGAGCAACGATATCCCGTAAAAGCCAACAATGCTACAAGTTCAACATAAACTTACCAATTTACTAATCCAAAGCAAAGTTCGGGTATAGATACGCGTAAAGCAATTTGATGTTTTCGTGTTTATTTCAATGACTTATTCCTATTTACGACGATGCAAAGTTTATATGGAGCGTGGGTAGTTTCGCAGGAAGAGATATATATATAAAAAAACAAAATATTAACTGGTTAAACATAATTACAAAAATGCCAAGCTGTTTTTACTTTTTGTGTGGTAGGAAATACTCTATAAAATAAGCTTTTACAGCAATTTATTGTTACTTATGCATTTTAGTAGGTTGTTACAACTCACGGACGAACAGAAACTGACTTACTGAAAACATATGTTATAACGATCAGCTGATATATATATAATGAATATTTTATTTGTGTATTTTATATCTTCACTAGACATTTTAGTAGCCTAAAACGTTAAAGACATAAGCACATAATCTTAACTTAATTTGGTATTAATACAGATGTTGGTGACCAGCAGTTGTAATAGAAAGACACAACACTACACTTTTACCTTTATATATTAACCCAGCGTTGCCCGTGGTGGTTGGTATTTTCAGTATTTTTAACGTAATTGTATTCTTTTTAAGTGTTCAGTCAGTGAGTGGTATTTGGCTTTTATATATATAGATCTTAAATAATAAAAGCACTATTTTCATAATAGTAAAAGATCTGAAATTATGATTTTAGTAACTTTGATCCCCCCAAACCCCTCCAAAAATGTCGAAATTTTTCATACCCTTTCTTAGTGAGCACCTATAGCTCTAGAGGAAGCTACATACCAAATTTCATTCCAATCCGTTCGGTAGTTTTGAAGAAATAGTGATTTAATAACTTTGATCCCCCCCCAAACCCCCACTAAAATTTCGATTTTTTTTAAAAACCATTTCTTAGCGAGTGCCTATGGCCCTAGAGGAAGCTACATACCAAATTGCATTCCAATCTGTTCGGTAATTTTGGAGACATCGTGATTTAGTAATTTTTAACCCCCAAATCCCCCTAAAATTTCCAAATTTTTTAAAACCCTTTTTTAGTGAACACTTATGGCCCTAGAGGAAGCTACATACCAAATTTCATTCCAATCCGTTCCGTAGTTGTGAAGAAATCGTTTTTAATAACTTTGATCCCCCCACACCCCCCTAAGATTTCGAATTTTTTCAAACCCTTTCCTAGTGAGCACCTATGGCCCTAGAGGAAGCTACGTACCAAATTTCATTTCAATCCGTTCGGTAGTTTTTGAGAAATCGTGATGAGTGAGTCAGTGAGTGAGTGAGTGGTATTTCGCTTTTATAAACTTTACACTTCACTGATGACGGGAAATCAACTTTTAACAGTCTAAAACAAGTATTACGGAACAAATGACGAACAGCAAAACTTAATCGAGGTGCCTGCCAATTTGCTAAGGTGATGTAACTGCTTTGCCAGATTTTTTTGAAAGTAAGAAGTGTTATGTTTAGAAACTATTAAACATAGTATCAGCTGAAGGCTATATTTTTAGAAAATTAAGATTTGTTACCAAGTTATAGGTTATATGTTTACAAACTGAAAACATATTGTGACTAGAGACATAAGTTAATACTCCAGACATTTTTTTAGGGGTTACAATTCTATTATACAAAACCACGTAATTGGTAAAAGTATAGAAAAAAGAAATCGTGTGGTGGTTAAGTTTTCGTGACCGCCTTATATTTATTTATAAACTGGAATTACAGGGACGAGAGACTGTAAGTAAAAACTTAAAGCTATTTTTTTTTTAGTGGTTGTAGACGTAATTTAAACACAACTGCAAAAAATATAAATTAGTTTATTTGTTTGCGGAGAAAAGTTTTGCAACCAGACATTATGAATTCTGTCGTTCATTTAGGGGTATTCCCCTTTATATAAATACTAGCAAATCCCCGTGAAAAATCACAGGCGGATTAATTATATACACATCAGAAATACATCATTTATACAAAAAACAACGCACTTTATCTAGGCCTACCTAATTATGCAGACGGGGATTTTTAACTCGGTAAATGTGTACAATTATAAGGACTATAAAACTGTAGGAATATTTGATAAGATTTTGTGTTTATGTATATTATTATACGTATTTAAAGAAAGATAAAAATATTATCTTTTAATTGCCTTTTATTTCATAATGATATATCAAATGATTTAGAATTTATTAATATTATAGGCTATATTATTGATTGAAGTTGTAAACATAACACCAAAGTATAATCTATGCTAGGTTTTGTTTGCGTATTACAGATGGTGGGTGAAATCAGCTGTTATATTATTAAGTTATATTATTTATTATTTAAAAGTTACTCCAAGTACGTTCGTACGTACACTCGCTTTTATCGGAGTTGGTAACCGAGAAAATGCAGTTGTTTTTTCCGTATTTCGGTATCTTCTCAGCTACCTACGAGTGTATTCAGTATTGAATGGGAGTAATGTTCAATTTATTGTTCAACAACTTTGTCAAGATTATGTTTCATAAGTTTCATTGTTGATGATTTACTAATCCACGTTTTGTAAGTTTATAAACATTTTTAGGAATATGATCTATTATTTTTAGATTTTTTATTATTTACCTTTTCGGTGTTAGTGAAGTGCCCGAACATGGCTAAACTTGACCTGTATATGTTTTATATTTCCTTTCCTCGTAATTTCTATAAAGTTTATTTAAAGCAAAACAAATTTTTGTTTTGTTTTTAGAATCAGTTTATTCTATACTTTCAGAAGGTCAGAAACATTTCCTTTTACCTCTGACCACTCTCATTTAATTTAGTTTCAAACTTACCTTATGCGTACAGTTTTCGATAATAGGAACGTTTTATAGAATATAAGAGGGCTCATCCCCCTGCTCGCCAAGCCCCGCGGCGAAAAAATGCAAACAAATTATTGTATAATATGATATTTTGACGGGAATCAAGATTGATTAGGACAGAGGTATTTTATATTTATAAAGAACAGAGGCAATTTTAAAGTTGTAAAATATGAAAAAAATTTGATATGGCAAACTAGAATTTCAAACCAGATTAGATAGGCCTAGTAATAATAAAGTCGGCATAATTTTAATCAAGACAATTCATCTAGATAGACTGTGTAGTAATTTGCCCAGATCGTACGCGCATGTGCATGATTACGGTTAGGCACCTCCCCTTTATGGCTTTATGATGGGTAATTGTGTTGGGTTCAGTATGGGCTACAAGTAGCTAGCACAATACATAGTCACTACTCTATAGTTATTTGCGTTTAAGAGAGGGGGAGTGGGAGCAGATGTGCGCGAATGCACGTGCCTTTGCAGGCGGGCGCGCGACACAACCTCAGCCGAACGGTGACTTAAGGGGGAATTGCCAACGGCTCTTTTTGCTGATCCGATCCACGGTAGGATATAAATAGTACTGTCTCCCCTTGGAGTTTTCCATCACCTGCCTTCTCCTTTGTGAACAGATTGTCGGTTGGATTGACAAAAGAAAGGGAGCGAGTGAATGGAGTCCTGACTATCCTGCATGAATTTAGGCCGGAGACAATACCGGGACCGGTCGGGACACCTGCGTACCTTCAATGCAAACACGGGCCACGCGTCGTGCGCGCGCCGGGAACAAATCTGCTCAGACACTTGCTCGCGAATATAACGTACCGATTGTAGTTGATCCTGAAATTAATTAGATCACCTATTACCTAGTAATTGAACAATTTAGTCTTTTAGGACAAATTTCAATACGTATTGTATATATGCGATGTAAATGTTACATACCATAAAACACCATATTGTAAAAACCAATAAGACTTACCGATGTGTGTAGCACATGGTAAGCAAAATAGTATGCTCTACTTGATCAAACCATATTTATAAAAGTTAATAGCTTAATTCTGGCAATTATTTATACATAAAGAAGAAAAGTCTATTTGTGTGTATGATCCAATTTATAAGTGTGTTCGTTATGCTTACCCAGACTGTTTTCGGATCGGGTCCAAATTTGGCAAAGTAATTAAATAGCACAAAAGGTAGTTAAAGCCATATTATTATTTGAATTTAAGGCGCTAACATTGTATACCTACCTTAAAGTAATACACTTTCTTTTAATAGCATATATGTAATTTTTGCAGCTTTATTATGACTTTAATACTAAGACTGGTAGAATGTAGTAAGAGTTGGAGGGATTTGGTTGGTTGCCCCTTTTTTTCATTCCGAGTGAAATTAAATGGCTCATATTTCTGTAAACGTTTTTTCTCATCCCAAACAGGTCCTAACCTTGGGATGTTAAGAAATTGTTTCTTTATATTTAAGTTGTTCATTCGTATATTATGTATAAGTTATTGTAAGTAGCAAAACCAATTCATTCATTCATTTGTGTAAGTGTTTCTGTTTTAATTAATTTTTGTACATTTAAAGTTGCAATTACTACGCTACAATTTAACTTGCTTGAGTTTTGTAAACATTACTGTAACACATATACAACCATATATACACAATGCATACAGAAAACTCTAGTTTGGAGAATATACCTTGTAAGAATAATACGCTATCTATTATGTAATAATGTCGTACAATAACGTCTGCAATGCATTTCCATTTTCCGATATTACAAAACGCCTACATCACCTTCTAATACATACTTATTTTCTGCCAGCGTAAAATTACGTTTTGTGGTTATCGAGAAAATTGTTTAGTACGAAAAGAGATGATTGTGAAAATATCGATTATACGTAGTCGAACAAGTTTGTTGTAAATTACAAGTCTGTGACTTTGACGATATAAAACCAATAACACACGATGTATTAAATAGTCGATTGATTCATAGAATAATTTCCAAGGGCAGACTCGTTGTGGCCAAAATCTAGAATACAAAGAGTCTCTCTGAAATTCTACTTTGTTTATTTTGGAATACTGGTAAAGGAATGGCAACGTCGGAAATTGATTGAAAAGGTCAAGCATATATTTTAGTTTTTGGTAAACTTGTTAGTTTCTTAGAAAAGAACCGGGTGATAAAAATACAAAAATCTAAATTTTGTACATTTATAGCGCCATCTTGCAACTGTAAAAATCTTTTCTAGAATATTTACAACAAACCCTTTGTTGACTTTAGTAAAACAACCATATTAACGAGAACTTGTTCAATGTTGAGCTATTTATGAAAAGAAATACTCAATAATATTTATATCGCCTGCAGTTCCGCTATTTTAATTTTCCGTTTGTTTTTGTTGCATTGGCACTTTGTGTTTTTTTTTACTTTGAATTTTTAGTATTATTTGAAATTCTTAAGATGATTAGACGGGAAGGTAAAACAAATGTACAATCTAGTGAAGTCAATGAACTCCTTAGGTCCGAGTTGGATTATGATAATGATGTTCAAAAAAATATACAGGAATAATATCATATAAATTATGTACATAACTTAATTATATATGTTTCTTATATATTCTCGTTCTGCAATTTTTAGTTATTTAGAACCAAATTTATTTTTCTATGTTTATGTAATTTCGTATTGTAGATATGTCACGCAGTAGAACCTAATGCGTCGATTTTACCAATTTGCCCCGTTGTCAATATAACCTAAATTACTCAATTAAACGATTTTTCAATTACTTTTAATTTGATCAACATCCACAAAAAAATCCAAGTTACCAAAATTTTCAGAATGCTAAGATAACAACAAAATAGAATTAAGTTTATTAGTTTATGTTAAATCATTCAAATGTTATGCCAATTTTAGTAATGACTTTCATAAACAGCAAAATAGACCTTGGAATTCTAGAGCTATACTAGTATATAAGTGCCGATCTCAAAACGGTTAGAAGAAATTTAAAAATACGTGACTCTTGATCTATGTTTATATTTAAAACTCCTCCAAAAATCACTACTGCGTACCAAAATACGGAGCTATAAGTTTATAACAAATATGTTTTCCTTAAATTATTTAGATGCAATTGGGGTTTTATTTGAAACAAAGCGTCAAAACTCTACGTACTAATATAATCTATATTTGCTCGCGAACAGCTCAGCTAGAAAGAATGAGAATGTGCAATGTTATACAATGTTGCACCTATTGTAGAGTAATTTAGCTGAAACTACTTAAGATAAATTAAAACATTAAAGTAATAACCTGATCTTCTAAATCATCCACGACAGTATAAATATTTTTTATATTTTTTTAAGTGTAATCGTGTTTATCCTCTTGCAAAGAAATCGGTTAAGTAGGCTACAATCAAGTAAGCATTGCGGCATTGGCGATATGTGCTCGTATGATTGCACTAGAGACTTACTTAAAGTAAAATAGATTGCAAGGAAGTTTTTAGCAGTAGGTTTAAATACCTATTTTGAACTTGTTAAAAGCGAGCGAACTGAAACACGACAGCTTCTAATACTAGTAACCATATTAATTTAATTAAAACATCAACTCCCATAAAGCGAGTGGACATACGTAAAAACAATATAACGCATGCGCATGATTATAATGTCTGATTTATTGTTTAACATATATCAGCTGATTTCTTCCATCAGCTGTAATATTTCAACAACTACGTGAACCGTTTAGGTTGTGTTTACAACTTGTATGATTTGTTAATATTAATGAGCATCGATTCATGTGATTAGAGTAACAAATTCAACAAAAAACCGAGCCTAAAATATACTTTAAGGTTATATTTACAACTACGATCAATCGAATGTTCAAAATCTTTGAACATATCTTCGATAAGGATTTTAATTTATTACATTACTAAATAAGATGAATAAATCAAACAATACAACCATTGACGGGCGCTATACACACTTTTTCACTTGAAGTCCTTTTAGGCGCTATATAGGCATACTTCTTATAATTCATTGTATTGTCTGTCTATTTACCATAATAAATGAACGCGCAGACCTGGTTGGTTGTTTATAGGCATAAATAGTTTCTTCTGAAGAAAGAGGTTAACAAAAAAAGATTACACAAAAAACAAATATTTTCAACTACTTCTAACCTCAAAACACGTGGTATATTTAGCCTATATTAGTTCTATAACAGTTTGAAAATACCTATACACATTCAACGTAAGTAGCCACATTCAACTTAATGTTTTGTTACTATAAACAAGTATAGTATAATATTATATAGGATAATATATTAATAATAATATTAAAAGGTAATATTTAATATTATTATTAATATATTATCCTATATAATATTATTCAAAGTGACTTGGAATCCAAGAATCATGCAACTAAAAGTATAGTATAATTCTTTTAAGTGCATACGTTTATCGAGTTAAAAATCCTCTTGAGTTTTATATGCCTAGTTAAAGTTTGTTGTTTTTAAATACTTTTTTTTATGATACTTTTCCGACATATCTAATTAATATGACCGTTATTTTTCTCCATGGCTTACTAGTGACTAAATCAATCTAATTTCATAATTTAGCCTATATTAACAATATTGATTCCAATCCGTCTAATTTAAACATTCACCCCTCCCCCCTATTTAAACAAAATAAAATAAGTATGTACAAAGAATACGTTATTCATCTGTCCCACTAATCTACGGACGTGTCTATTGATAACAGTTATCAATCGGAAATTCCGTTATTTCTTATCAGCGTGAAAGATAATGCACAACCTGGCTACGGCTGTCATCCTTCGAAGCCCCGGGTCAGGTAAAATCCCATTGTAGAAGTGTTTACACTTTGTGGAGACATTGTAGGTGCCTAGAAGAGGAACGTCTTTGTGTTTCTCAGCAACCTGTAACCTTCAACCTTAGGGGAGCGTACAATGCTGGAAGACAGCTGTTCCTAGATCCTAAGGTATTCCCTATGAAGCGTGCGGTATCCTTCTCGGATGCTTTTGCGTAACTTTATCACCTGGCTAGTGACGTCACAGATTCTTGTAGACGGAACTGTAACGTATCTGGTCTGATCTGTAAAGGCCGGTGTGAAAGTATTACTTACGGTTGCGAAAGTCGTAAGAGAATCTTTTATTGGCATTTTAACAGCGCATATGTTTTAACTTATAATTACTTCTTAAAAAAGAAGAACTACAGACATTTAACCAAATTACTGTCCATAAATGTTCTTACAACCGAAATTAATCTGGTTATCGTAATTAAATATTGCAATAATTTATTAATAGCATATAATTTCTTTTATGGGTTCAAATAACAAATTGAAAATATTACATCTAATCATATACAGGTTTTTATTCATGTGGCCACTGGACCACATTTTTATAATTAAATAAATATTTGTACCTGATTTGATGACGACCTCTGATGGAGTGATCTTACCTGTTTGTGCCTGAAGATGGAAACAGTGATTTTCTGAAACCGCGGTAGCTTTAACCAGGTGAACTACAGACCACAGACGGTGTACACGGGTACAAATGTTTAACTATACAGGGTGATTGATATAAGTGTGCCAGTTGTTATCTTGAAATCTATAAGAGCTATTAAAAAGAGTTAAACAGTAACTCGCCTGGAATTTTAGGTCTGATTAATTTTGAAATTTTGAAATGTTTATCTTACCCTCCATTTTTCCAATATAGCGGCCAACTTTCGAATTTCTTACGGAACACCCTATATTTTACGATGATTTTGAATTTTACAAGTATTTTAAGACTTTTTTGTTCTTGGTGTTTTTTCGTTACGACTAACCGTTTAAAAGTTGGAGAAGTATACAGTTTTAAAAAACACCCTATGTGAGCGGAAGATATTTTGGTATAGACACGTTTCGAACCAATAAAAACGCTCTTAACACCAATAAAGCATTTTTGAAACAAGCAAATAACTTTTTTAAATCAACAAACAAGCGATTTGTTAATTTTTAAAACCATAACACAGCTGTTGATTGTCATTGTTCAAATTGTTGTTTAATGAAAGCCCTCTGTTTATTAGGCTACAAGTTCTCACTTTAAAGTAGTTTTTCATGATTTTATATTCTAAAATGGCAGCCATCTTTCGAATGTTTTATGAAACACCCTATGTTATATTATGATGATTTTTGATTTTACTAAATTCTGGATTGTGAATCAGCTGATATTGAACATCTGTTATCAACTTAATTTTTCATGTGTGACAAATTTGTAATTTTTTTATTTAATTCCTCTGTACTAAAGTTTTAAAAAAATAAGAAAAACAGTATTTGTAGATTTTAAAAAGTTATTTGCCTGTCTAAAAAGTGCTTTATTGGTGTTAAAAGCGTTTCCATTGGTTCAAAACGTTTCTATATTAACATATCATACGCTCAGTTAGAGTATTTTAAAAACTTTATACCCCTATAACTTTTAAACGGTTAGTCGTGTCAAAAAAAGCGCCAAGAACAAAAAAGTCTTAAAACTTGTAAAATCCAAAATCATCAAACATATAGGGTGTTCCATAAGAAATTTGAAAGTTGGCCACCATACTGGAAAATTGGCGGGTAAGGTAAAAATTAAAAATTTACCAAATTAAACAGAACTAAAAGTCCAGGAGAGTTACTATTTAACTTTTTTTTAGTAGCTCTTATATATTTCAAGAGAAACAGCTGGCACACTTACAGCATCACCCTGTAATTTATGGGGTGGTCATAAGGGTAGAAATATAGAAAAAACTTCATTTAAACGTATGTCCGAAACGTTTCTTTTACCAGTTATATGCAATTTTGGTTTAAATAATGTAAACGGCTTAACCGATTAAGTTGAAATTTGACACGTTACTCATCGATGTGAAAAATAATCAACTTGTTTCTTTTAACCGTTTCAAAATTGCGGTCAAACGATTATAACTAAAAAACAGTACTTTTTTTATTTAAAACGTCTAGAGTAAACTTCTCTAATTCGTTTAACTTCCTTTCGAATAGTATAACGATTAATACTATAAAACAAAGGGTAACAGTAATACAGCGTCCATAAGTTTGACGGGTTCAACATCAACAGAAGAAAGTTTAGGTAGTAATTAATTTGCAAGACCAATTATTTAAGTTATCACTTTAATTAATGACATTTATGGTACTTATAGAAAATTATGTAGTTTTTTAGAAAAAAATCAGTTTCAAATATAACTACTTTAACTGGTTGTCACACCCAGCGGGAAGTTGCAGACAATTCACAGAAATTTACCGTTATAGCGGAAATAACTTTTTTTTAAATAAAAGTCTACGTGATAGCTTTACTTAGTACTAGTAAGACCCGTGAAAAATCACAGGCTGATTAATTATATACACATCAGAAATACATAATTTAAAAACAAATTATTTAAAAACAACATTAAGGCCTACTTATCTAAGCATACCCAACTAAGGTGACGGGGATTTTTAACTCGGTAATTGTGTAAAATAATAAGGATTATAAGACAGTAAGCCTATTTGTTAAACATTTTTATGTACGTTATTATATATCTAAAAAAGATAAAAATACTATCGTTTAATTGCTTTTTATTTCATCTTGATAGATCAAATGATTTAGAAGTTATTAATATTATAGTGAAGAAATAAAATTAATAATCGAATATATTAGTATGTTATACGAAGATGTACGAATGTTTCCGAAGTTAAACGAAAGCTATCTCTTCTTTAAATTTGTATAAAGAAATATATTGATGATAAAAGGTTGTATTTATATACAGTTTATAACATCGAATCAAATATTATATAGCATATAATATATAAAAACGTATAATATAGCATATACATTAGTTCTATAACTCATATTTAAAAAAATCAACTTCACTTTTATATCGTATATTATAGCATACATTAGAGTTCTACAACTGATATTTAAAAAAATTAACTTCACAAGAAATTATAACGATTGCAGTTGTAAACATAACCTCAAACTATAATCTACACTGAGTTTGTTTAAGTATTACAGATGAGGGGTGAATTCAGCTGTTAAATTATATGTTACTCACGCATGGACGTACACTCGCTTTTATAGGAGTTGATGACAAAGCGGAGATTGCTTGAAATACACGAAACACCGTCCACGACCTAGTGATGGGCTATTATTTACTTTATTCTACTATTCGAATAAACTGTTGCTTGAATATATCTTGTTAATATTATTCGAGAAGCTTGACAATCGAATGTCGTTAGCAGTATCCACGAAATCGTTAACGTTTGTTTTGGGAGATATTTGTATAACGTGATAGAGAATAGGTTTAAGCCCAAATTAAAAAAAATTAACAAATAGTGTTTTTTAACTTATTACTTAATAACATTTGTATCAATTGTTATTTAGTCCAAAATTTGTCTTTATTGTTTTTGTTTAATAATCTATTTACAGTATAAAGAAATATCAATGCAAAAATTCTTCTTAAGATAACTAAAATACAAAAAACGACATAAACTTAAAAGTATTTATAGATTTTTATACTTATATACACTGTGCACATATCTTGCTGCACAAGTCCATATTTTACTTGCTTACAGAAATTGTTATACCTTCATAAGTAATAAGTAATATATTTCACACGTTAATATATTTCATTAGTAATTTACAATCCAGTTAAAAACAAATTAGCTATACACCTTTACTTAACTTTATAATGTAATAGAAACGAATAATTCGATCAAATACTATATTGAACTGAGGGAAACGAGTAATTATAACAGAATAATTGTTCGAATCAAATTATTTCAATAGTTAGTTGATTATTATTTTATTCGAATACAATATTCGATCAATAAAACTATTCTACTAACCCACTACAATAACGACCTGTCTGTAGACCTTCCAGTGATTTTATCTGTCCTATAGCTGCAAGTTGCTTAACAATGTTCAGCTAATCATGTATAGAGTGCATACGTATTTTTATTACTTGTCCATCCATAGAGGTATGAGATACACTTCTGGCAGGAGGGAGTTTGGTCCTAATAATTTTTTTGACAGAGGACATAATTTTGTACAAGTACCATCAATTTTATTTAGGCCTATTTCCTCATTAACGCTACAAAATGTTCAAATATTGATGTTTATTAATTAATCAAAAAGCTTTGCATTGATCATATTTTATTAGCCGTCAATTATGAGTTTACACAACATTTTAAACTCTGTCATAACGGCACATTTGATGTAACTAGCTTTCCGCTCAAGATAGCACCAACTAGTGCTTTCCATGCAAAACTATAAACTGTATAATAAAGATTCCGGATTGTTGATGTTACTAGGTAAGGTTAGGATATTGTACTGATAATACAAAGACATCATTTTATTATCAACCTATCCTAACATAATAATTTCAAAACCATTGTCGTTTTTTATGAATCAGTCTTTTGAGAACGGTAAGTTTCCTAAAAAGCTTCAATATTCTCTAATAATCCTATTTTTTTTAAATGGAGATGAAACAGATATTAGAAATTACCGTCCTATAGCCCTGTTACCAGTTTTGTCTAACATTTTTAAAAGAGTAGTTCTGAGCAGAATTTTAGTATTTTTTTTTAATAATTTAATATTTTAACAGGAAGGTTATTATTTGGATTTTGGTAAGGATTTAGACTCTGTTGGCTAAAAAATAAGAAAATGCATGGTAGTACCTCCAACACTTTTGGGTATTAAGATGCTTTTGATTGTGTCGACCATAGAGTTTTCCTTCATAAACGTGATTACTATGGTGGACACCAAAGAGTAGTACACAGACTCTGCCTTCGAGGTGTTCTTTAGAGACCAATATTGGGTCCTTTACTGTTTTTGGTCTTCCTGAATGACCTGCCTTACAATAAATACTGGGGAAGCGAAAACTGTCATGTTGCTGATGACACCACTTTAACGGTTTTTGTGGAATAACAAATAAAAACCAGAAAAATCTGTTACTTCATTATTAAGTATGGCAGACAAATTGTTTTTTGGCAATTAGTATAAAGCTGAATAAAAAAAAAATCAGTTTATTCAATTCAGTTACAAATAATTAAAAGAAAAAATTCAATTAACCTCTTGTGCATACTCGTCAAAATTTCTGGGTGTGGTCATTGATGAAAATATAAAGTGGAAATCACATATTACATTTGTTTCAAACAAACACAATTCAGCTTGTTTCGCACAATCAAAATTTCACATATTTCCAGACCGGATACAATTAAAACAGTATATTTTACATATGTCTACTCCCACCTCAGATATGGTGTTGTTCTTTGGGGGAACATGGCATAGTATGGTAATATTGTCTCAATTCAAAAGAATATTATTATAATAAGTTGTAATTTATAAGGTTAGGTTGAAATCTTGTAGAAATTCATCACAAAATTTACATTCTTACTCTTCTTTGTGTACATATCCTGAATGTCCTGATTTTTTTTTTAGAAGTGATTATATAGGTGTCATTCAGTACAAAATGGATTTTGGTTGCATGAGACGGCAATTGCTTCAATACCCATTCAATAGACTAAAGCTTTTCGAGAATGGGGTAAGCTACTCGTGTCTCAACTTGTATATATATATAAAACAGTCTTGCATAGAAAATAATAAAAAAAAAAAACAGTCGAAAGACTTTTCTTGATCAGGTATCATTTTACTAGGGGGAGGAGTACCTTCAGTTTTAATGTTTTGTTTATATTATGTTAAGTTTTAAATAGTTTATAAGTTTACTATGTTTTATTTTTATTGTCTTGCATTACACTCTTCTCATTTTCACTATGTAGTCTCTTGATTAGTATATGGCAATCCAAACGTCCATCATTGCTGCCATTTGTAAACTAAATTAACTCCTATAAAAGCGAGTGTACGTCCAAGAAATTGAGTGAAGAAATTAATAATCGAACTTGTTTATATGTTATACGAAGATGTACGAATGTTACCGAAGTTAAACGAATAGGTATCTCTTCTTTAAATTTATATAAACAAATATTTTGATGATACAAGGTTGTATTTATATACAGTTTATAACCTCAAAGCAAATATTATAACGTATATTATAGCATTAGTTATACAACTCATATTTAAAAAAAATCAACTTCAAAAGAAATTATAACGATTGAAGTTGTAAACATAAACCCAAACAACAATCTACAGTGGGATTACAGATGATGGGTGAAATCAGCTGTTATATGTTACGCACGCACATGAGTTTACTCAAGTGTACGTGCGTGAGTAACATATAATAGCCTATAACAGCTCATTTCATCCATCATCTATAATACTTAAACAAACCCAGTGTAGATTATAGTTTGGGGTAATGTTTACAACTTCAATCGTTATAATTTCTTTTGAAGTTGATTTTTTTTAATATGAGTTATAGAACTAATGTATATCTTATAATATACGTTACAATATTTGCTTTGAGGTTATAAACTGAATATAAATACAACCTTGTATCATCAATATATTTGTTTATACAAATTTAAAGAAGACATACCTATTCGTTTAACTTCGGTAACATTCGTACATCTTCGTATACCATATAAACATGTTCGATTATTAATTTCTGCGCTCTAATATTCATAACTTCTAAGTCATTTGATCTATCAATATGAAACAAAAAGCTATTAAAAGATAGTATTTTTTTCTTATTTTTAATATATGATAACGCATATAAATAAAAATATTTAACAAATCCTACAATTTTTTAATCCTTATTACAGTACACATCGTCATTTACCGAGTTAAAAATCCTCGGCAGCATAGTTAGGCCTTAATGTTGTTTTTAAATAGTTTGTTTTTTAAAGGATGTATTTCTGATCTGTATCTTGATTTTCACGGGGGCTTTCTAGTGAGACTAAATAAAACTAAACTTAATTAAACCTTTACGTTATTTGTTCCAGAACTATGTAATCAAATATTTACAATTAAGTTTGTAAAACAGTTCTCGATAAACTGTCCAGCTAACAAACGAACACAACTAAATGGGCAAAAACAAATACAACGAATCGAAACCATAAATTGATACGTTTGTCGCAGAACGCTTGTTAAATGTGGCCCGGGGCTGTAGCGGGTTGAGAAATAAATCCGGGCGTTCGTAACAAGCACACTACCGATTTCAAATAAACTTACTGAAGGAGCCCATATCTCACGAGCCTCTAAGCGGGCTATCTTTCATTCATTAGTCGAGTGTGCTGCGCTCTGTCTGCTGGAGGAAAAACAATACAATTATTTAACAACTACTACAGAATCGCTAGTTGTATCCGACTTACTATGACTATAAATCAGACGGTGGAAATAGTTTGTGTACAGCGAGTTCCGTGGGTAAGCTCCCAAACATGAGAAAACGTAGTAATTGTTTTTACACAATTTTACCGTTTTTAAGCTATTTTGTGACAATATAATTTTTAAAAATTTCTTGAAAATTTAATTTAAACTAACCTCTCTGTTTCCGAAAGTACCCTGAGATTTTAAATGTGATATTTTTTTAGAAAATGTGTGACCAATCTGTTTTTAATCATAGATGTTTGGTACTACTGTGTTTGGAAGCCATTAATTATGACCGTGGTTATTGTTGTTGGTTAGTTTGGTACATTGAGTGTTATTGTTGTTGCCTTGTTATTGTTTTAATTACATTTAGAAACGTCAGAAAGTAAGTGAAACTTGAAATTTCCGACGTTTAAATTCTCATTTTATGTTTTGGAAAACCATTATCCCTGTAATGAAGTTCATCGTAAATGGTTGTAAAAGTAAGCTTTGGTACGCTGAAATGAAAACCTTAAAACACAGAACAGCATGGCCTATGATAATTTTTTCAATGTTTATTGCACATGTAGGGCCTACAGCTATGTGAAGCTGGCAGCGCCCAATCCAAAAAATAAACGATCAATTTCGTTTGTTCATTGTTTGTTTAGCTATTTTAATCGTTTGTTTAGCCATAGTTCAAGATTGATTACTCAAAATAAATGGGCGCTAATAGAGCCCAAGTGGTTTTTTTATTTCTTGCTAAACTAAGACTAAACAAACGATGAAAATAGCTAAACAAACGTAAACGAACGATGTCATTCATTTTCGGGTAAATATGTTTTATGGACGCTGCTAGGTTCATACAAGACATTTTTTCGATTTCTTGCTAAACTAAGACTAAAAAAACTATGAAAATAACTAAACAAACGATAAACAAACGATTTAATTTATTTTCAGGTAAATATGTTTTATGGACGCTGCTGGTGTGAACCTAGCAGCGCCCATTTTTTTTTATAACTCTAGAACTAAAGCTAAACAATCGATGGAAATAGCTAAACAAACGTAAACAAACGATAAACAAACGAAAGTGATAATTTATTTTTTAATTGTTTTATTGGACGCTGCCAGATTCACATAGCCGGTCTATACTGCATACATCCATAAATATTAGTCAAAATATTTTAAGACAATACCATATGAAAACTAACTCATGTTATGATAAAACAAAAAATACAAATCCCACAGGTAACAAACGTTCACGTACGTCAACAGTTTTCAATACCTTAATTACTTTGGAATCGAGTTTAAACCTTTCCCCACAATAATTCAAACGGTCGCAACGATAAACAATTCCCAAAGCATGTTTTTACGTTTGTGTTTCATTTCCGACTTCAAGCCGTGCTGTTGGCCAACATCTATAATTATATATAGTTCTCAATTCGCGGTAGCCTACCGCGCTCTCGGCAGGTTACAAGCCGAAATTTAAACGTTCGTCGTCCATCAAACTTGACCGAAACAATACTCTGCGCACCGCGTACCTGCGCACGGGCAACGGGTCGGCTGCTACAGAAACAACAATCAAGACGGGCCGTGTTTATAAAAAGAGTACACGAAATCGGACCCTCAGTTGATCCTGCATAAATTGATACTGTGTTTAATTATAAGTTATACGCCTATTTTTATTTTTACTCATTTGTGATATTCACTTTTAATTAAAATAAAAGCCAATAAAATATGTTTCTTGTAAACAAATTTATTATTTTTATGGAGTGACTTGATAAAACATTTCAAGAATCTTTTAAATTGGGATTATTGTTTTTTCTTTTACCCCAAAAAAGCTAGAGCTTTTCAAAAATATATTAAAATTTAAAATCAAATTTAAATGGAAATGGTTGACTTTATAAAAAATACGTAAATATACAAGTTAAACAATTGTATATGCTATCTGTAAACGCAATACAAAACATGAGTTCCTATTACACATTCTTTTATAGTTTTAAAATTTGAGGTCATACATTTTTATGTATTCTTTGTTAGAAGACGAGAAATGCAGCAGTTTACACAGATTAATCCACTCTGTATTAGTAAATTTTTATAATTTTACTGCAGTTACATAAGTGAAAAACAAAAGAAAGCAGTCACGGGACTGCAGACAGAAGTGAAAACTGTAATGAATATAAATCGTTGGTTATATTGGTTTAATCTGAAATTTGATTATTTTAACACTACCAAGTAAACTATTTTCACACAAATTACAAAATGAGGAAGCACGACGACCATTTCAGAGGTATTACCAAGTAAACTGTAAATACCAAGTAAACTTTATTCTGTAAATGTTATTAGGACACAATTTCTAAAAAAATTTTCTACATATTCAATATACGATAATAATTTTAGGGATCACGAAACAAATAATTCAATATTTTTAACAGCAGTAACACCTGACGAAATTGAGAAAGTAATCCGTGGGCTAAAGAAAGGCAAATCTCCAGGAATTGATGGTATAAGTGCAGCTTTGCTCAAGGTTATCAGCACTCATATAACGGATGTTTTATCATTTTTAATTAACCTATCTTTTAAGACTGGCGTTTTCCCTGATAGACAAAAAGAGGTCATAGTTGTCCCAATTTTCAAAAAGGGAGACAGAAAGGTCGTTGCAAACTATAGACCTATTGCTCTGCTATATGTATTCTCAAAGATTTTTGAGAAAGTCGTGAAGTCCAGAATTATGAATTTTTTCGAGAAAGAGAAATTTCTGAGCAATAATCAGTTTGGGTTTAGAGAGGGTATTGGTACTGAATATGCGCTCTTAAAATTTAGTTCTTCTATTTATGATGGCTTAAATAATAGTAAATGTGTGAGTGGGATCTTTCTGGATCCCACTCACACATTTACTAAAAAAAGCCTTCGACATGGTAGATCATGAATTGTTACTTACCAAACTAAATAAATGTGGAATTAGGGGAAATGTTAATAATTGGTTTAGAAGCTATCTAACTGATCGGGTACAAGTAGTTAGGATCGGGGAACATATGAGCCAATATCTGTCAAAGTCAAATACGGTGTTCCTCAGGGATCAGTATTGGGACAACTTTTATTTCTGGTGTATATTAATAGTTTATGTAATTCAAGTCTTCGCGGTGAAATAAATTCCTTTGCGAATGATACAGCCATATGTTATGTGGCGGAATCCTGGGAAGATCTGCGACATGATATGGCATATGATTTGAATGCATTACAAGTTTGGTTTTCTAAACACTATATGATGCTAAATACTGACAAAACAAAGTTTATACTCTTCCATTTAAAAAACGAAGTAATCAGTTATACCCCCTTGACTTATAAATGTTTACAATGTGTTTATAACAGTACTACCTGCTTACAGCAATGTACTTCTATTGATCAGGTACAAAGTATAAAGTATCTGGGCTTGACTGTGGATTTTAGAGTTTCTTGGAAACCTCATGTAAGAGAACTACAAACAAAATTAAACCAGATAATGCGCGTGTTTTACTTTTTGAAAAACTTACCTCCTAGTTACGTTTTAAAAACTGTATATTTCTTGTTAATACATAGTAGACTAACTTATGGTTTGGCATGTTGGCGAGGTACTTACATTTCTAATCTTAAACAGATTTTGAGTATTCAAAAACGATGTGTTCGGCTTATTTGTCATAAATCTAAAAGGGTTCCTTCAATACCTCTTTTCAGATATTTAAAAATAATTCCACTGCAGCATCTTTACGTATACAAAGTCCTAAAGATATTTTACAAATGGATTGGAAATATGGAACTAGTACTTAACCCGGATAAAATGAGACTTAGGCGTAGTGTGCAATCTCCTGTACCAAAGCCCAATAAGACTTGTTTTATGAAATTTTATTTTTTTGTTGCCCCGAAACTTTTTAATATATGCCAGAATATATTCAAAAATGTAAAAATTGTAAAACCTTTCTAAAGCTTTTGAGGCGATGGCTATACGATTTAGATGATATAAATAGCATTTTTTAAATTGTAATTTAAAAAACTTAATGAACATGTGAACGCTGTTTTAGGACTGTTGTGTGTGAATTTATGTGTGGCTGTGTTTATTTTTGTGCGTGTGTATTGCGTTGAATTTTCTAGTATAATATATGTTAAAGTATTTTTAGTATTACTTCTGTGTATTTTCTTAATAACCTTTGTTTTAAATTTAGACTCCCCACTTTGTGCTAATTTTTGCTTTTTTGTATTCTTATTTTATTAAAGTATGTTATAAGTTTTCACCGCCTTTTTTTTTTAATCGAAGTCTGATAAGTATCATTTAAGTTCTTTTTTTTTCTTAATAAGGGTAGCTTCTAAACAGGCTTATTAAAGCCTAAATGAAGTGCCTACATTTTCCTTGTACCAGAAGTGTAATTTTATGATTTCTTTCATTGTTTGTTTAAGTTTATAATATTGTTGAAATTATTGTATAATAGTATTTAAGTTCAGTTTGAATTATTTTAAGTTAATAAGTTGTTTAATAATTGTTTAAAGTTACATATTATTATTTAGTTTTATTATAACTAACAGTTAATAGTGTTACAAATTCTTTTGTACAGGGAAAATAATGAATATAAAAAAAACTATATACTCTGTTACATACACATGTGTACTATATATAGTAGAACGTGAAAAAAATGCGTGACGGTAAAAATCCGATTCACCGCCTGCAAAAACTTTGGACGCGGAGCGCCTAAAGTACCACTTCAAAAATAACGAAATCATATTTTCCAAAAAACAACAGGAAATCAAAAATACCAGCATCAAAGCAGATGCTAATTATTGCCATATTAATACAAACAATTCCATAAACTTTCAAAAATAACAATAATTAGAACTTTGCAGAAGTGAGCGTATTGATTATTGTATTAAATGTCTAAGTGTACCACACTGCTTCAAGCACAGCGAAGCATAGTGAACTATATTTAATTATAGATACAACTAAATACACGCATTCTTACTTACAGTTAGACTATTTATACACAAACACAATAACAGGTATTATTATTATTATTATATTGTCCTATATATTACAAACATACACATGTTTCCGAGAATGTTATGTAAACAACTATACACAACACACACTCAAACAAACATGCATTCTCTAATCACAATTAATACCATTCCATTTTATAAAGCTGACACATATTTCTTCATTGTACAAAATTTACATTTTAAAATCTGTTTTTTAAAAGGCGTGTTTTCAATATGCTAAGGTATGAAATTACAAATTTAAGGTGTAAGTTATATTTAGAATTTATTCAATATGTTTATTATCCACAACTATAACATTCGAAATGTAATTTAAGTAATATTAAGATAAATATAATCAAGCTTTCCTTACTTAGAAAAAATATTTAAAAAGTAAAAACACAACACAACTCATATGTTTATTTTATCCTCAAAGCCAAAGTCGTCATTGTATTCTTAGAAGTAATATGCTAATATAGAAAGTTTAGAGATATAAATATGCTTCGATTTCAGTGATCGCTGTAAGTGCAATTCACCATATACTGCACTTCTGGTTGAACCTTACAATCACAATACCTTTCTCCAAGCAAGTTTATATCTTTGTGTTATTTTAAAATATAAGGTAATAAACCACGACCACTCGGGTTGTTATCAAATGCACTGGCCTATACATTAAATACTCCTAGCGTACGTGATAACCAATACGGTTTCCTACTCCAAGTAATCCCTCATAAAACCTTTATGTACCTTGCATTCGGAATGTATAAAATTCCCGTTTCGTGTTTTACGATCTCAGTGCTTCGAGTGTGTTCGCACCTTGTGATAAATATACAACAGGTTGACATTTTGTGCGATTCTTTCTCGCGCGGTCGTAACCGGGACCCATAATGTCGTCAGTTATAAAAGAATAACTTAAACAGTTACAGGGAATGCACCCATGTTTGTATTGTTATTTGGCGACGTTGATTTATAGATAGTAAAGTATAAATCTTGGTTACGATCTTTATTTTGTACTTTGTAATGGAAGAGGGTCTGCGCCTGCGCAGGTAATGTGGGACGTCAGAAGTGTCATAAGAGTTTTTATATTCCGTCATAAAAATGTAAATAGGAATCCATGGTTATTTATGTATCTGTATAACTTAAATGTTTCTTGCCTTTTTACCTTTTGTCACGTTTTCGAAAGTAAAACGCTTTTATTTTTGTGGTACACGGCCGTTCTTTAGGTCCAACGTACGATCAAAATTTGAAGGATTTGACTGGATTGCCTTGGTTCGAGTTCTGTACCTTTTTTTAGAAGAAAACCCATTTTCATCATACGTAAGAATTCAGAGAAAATATATGCTTAAAGCCCGCTACATACGATGAGGTGTTAATTCAACGTGACAATACAGATTTAATAAAATAAAATAAAGGTTAGTTACAATTTAATTGTATTTAGGAAAACCAGTTAAGGCAATAAATGAAATAACTAAAGCAATATAACTGACGATTTTTACTTTCTCACTATACTATAGTATAGAGAAAGTATAGTGATTCAATGTTGAGATTTTTGTGGAAATATCCGTTTTGGGACCCCCTGAGTCCAAAAAAGTGGTTTGTACAAAATGTCTGTCTGTATGTCTGTATGTATGTCTGTATGTCTGTTTGTATGTCTGTATATCTGTATGTATGTCTGTATGTATACAAAGCTAGAGCGAAAACTATTCAATCGATTTCAAACAAATTTGCACCAGACATGTCAAGTAGGCCTGTATAGATGCACGAAAAACGGTTTTGAAAAACAACCCCCTTTATGGCAAAAAAACCCTCCGAAAATTATTTTTTTTTTATAAAAAAACGGCTCTAACGATTTTGATAAAATTTAGCTTATTTGTAGCCTTTAGTGTACTCTACTATATGAAAAAATCGCATCTTTCCAAAAATTCTCGTTTAGCTAATAATAATAATAATAAATGATTTTTGGGGGTTTTTTGGCCATAAAGAGGGTTGTTTTTCAAAAATTTTCAAAACCTTTTTTCGTGCATCTATAAAGGCCTAATTCGTGTTTGGTGCAAATTTGTTCGAAATCGATCGAATAATTTTCTCTCTAGATAATAATAATAATTATTATTAGTTAATCTCCAGCTTTAATAAAAATCACTTCTCCTACCCCATCCTACAAGTCACAGTGAATCTGTTTGATAATTTAAATATGTTTGTGACAAAGTATGTGCCAGTTCCTGATACCGTTTATTTATTTTCTTATTTTTCAAAGTTCAAACGACCCATCATACACGCCGTTAATCAAGTTCGAAATCACTGGAATAAGCTCACTTCGAAAATCTTTTCACCCGTGTCAAAGGTCGGAGCCGGACCGGATGCAAGGTGAAGAAGTGCCGGAAACAGACCACTCCAGATGCGTCCTGAAACTCGAGTCTATGGAACACGCCCCCATGGCGAGGGCACACTTCTGACACGTGCACCCCAATTGTCAGGTAACGGAATCAAAATAAAATCAAAGATACTACAATACACTTCCTTCCTAATAACGGTTAAGTCTGAGGCACAGATGTTAAACCAATGATATTTGATGATAGGAAATCGCATCCGGGTTAAGGGCCACGCGTCGCGTTCTTTTGTTATTCAGGACCGTTATTGTCAACTGTCTTACCTTGATACATTCTGCGGGTATGTAGTTTTTGTATAAAATAATCGGGCTGTTTGTATTGTCACTTTAATATATTCCGATTCCTTACAGCTGATTTAAAAGATCTAAAAGATGACGTTTTAGGCCTTCCACGCCCGTATAGTAATTATAATCGGTACTATGACAGATCCTGGCTCAATCAAAAGAACATCCAGTAAGTGGTGTTTTTATGGTTTTGTTGGAGTAACGGACAACTTATAGTTTCGTACTTCCGTGTGTCACTTTATAGCGCCTTGAAATTGTTGTACAGATGTGAGGTTGAGTCACGTTATTTGAGACTTTAAGAATGTTTGCACCATTCGGAGTTTTCTCGAATTTCGTGAAACCTAATGTACGTTTTTGTTATTAGTTCACTTATTTTCTTGTTAAAATATCTTCAGACTATTTAAAAAATAACAATTAAAACATAGATCCAAAGGCTTTGAGATCCATTGAGGAAATTAAAACATATTCAAAGAAACTATTAATTTGTGTTATTATCTTAAGTGAAATTAATTTCAGTCTGATTTACTATATAAATTGAGTACACAAAGTCTACATTTTTAACGTAAGTAATATTTTTTTGCAATACAAGATTTAGTTAGGCTATATTTTGTATACTCATTTGATGAATTAGAAATTTCTTGTTCGTTAATAGAATTCAAATCTTATCCAGGTCAATGAAGCCTAAACAGAGCCGATTTCGATTTAACTTTGGCTTAATAGTTTTTTTTTACAAAATTATTTGAAATCGGAAATCTTTGAGGGATTAGAATAAATTTATTTTGAAGGTTAATTTTAACATGTGTATTTGATTTTAGGGTAATTTATAGTTAAATAAGTCACCTTTTATTTTTGTTTTGCTCAGTTTTTTTTCGTTGCACCAACGGTTTGCTTATTATTTTCTGTATTAATTTCCATTGGAATATAGCTTGATATCGGTTTAAAAATTCTTGAAAAATAGGAAAAACCAAAATATAAGGTAATTTCTTTTATGAATATGGTTCAGTAGAAATCAATAGACGTGCTAATTTCAAAGTTTTATGTATGCAATCCGATTATCGGCGGGGAATATTATTATTTCGGTTTAGCTGGATTTTTTGTTTGGCTGATAAGAGTTTCCTGAAATTTTCAAGTGAAAAATAACCTGTAAATTTTCGAAAGGTTTCGTGAAATTAACAAATCGTAATTAATAACAATTTTAACTAGACAATTATATGAGGGTGGTTTGGGGATGTAAAGTAATGTAATTACGATATGAATAAACGTACAACTGAAATATATTTATTTAACGAAGTTTGTCGGAAGAAAGAAAACAATACAGGTAATGTCTTCTACATTTCGGTATTGTGAACAAATTTACTTTGAACAGCAATACAAGATGACAGCAAAATTATATAAATTAAAGCGCTCAGCAGTGCACCTGGAGAAGTTCCGTTCTAACGCCAACAGTGTGTTTTATATGAATCTCATTGCGTGGTTTTTCCCTTCGAAAGCGCTTTAGCACACCATTATAATAATATTAGGAATTTTAAAACATACGGTTGGGGAAATAGTATGATGTTAAATACGAAATTTGAAAGATTTCAACAAGTAAGAGCATAATAATAAGTAAGAGCTCACTCAATTTGTTAGGGTATTCGGGTGAAAGTAAAAGGTAAGTAAAGAAATGTCACATTTTGATTCATAGGACTGTTATAAAAAGGATTTGGGTTTATTTGCAACTTTTTTTGTGAAATATTTGTTTATTGTTTTATCACACAAAAGCAGTTGAATTGTTTCTGTCACATGTCTTATAAACCAATTTGAAGTGAATCCTCATTCTGAATAAAAATTTAACTCAATACTTATTATTTTGTTACAAAAATCAGTATCAGTTTGAAGCAAACTATTCCCACTACTTGAGCATTCCAATTAACCCGCATTAGAATGGTGGTTATAACCTTATAAGTGGTTACGTTGTCACAACTACAAACATTCTCATAGATTACAAGGAAGTAATCAGCTATTTGCATCTTGGTTTATTGTTGACAAGTGATTCTTTGTATGCTTAACTAGCAGGTACAAGCTCTTTCGTTGGCATATATAATAAATAAATTAAAGGAATATCTGGCCTTAACATTACACTCAAATAAAAAAAAAAAAAACTATTTAAAATATGAGTTCCCTGGCCAAAAATGCGTAGTGAATATCGTCGAATCTCCTATATGTTTCCCATTTAGGCCAAAATACATGATCAGCTATGCGCCAGTAAGGGTTACAAATCCAGTTTTCCACCAGTTTGTAACTAATAACTCTCGAACGAATGTAAATAAAAAAAACACAGGGTTTAAGGTGCATTTTACATGAGTATATTTTACTTGATATATTGCGTGCAAAAACTAATTGACCCCTTTGACGCACTTGTTATTTCTTTCCATTATAACTTAAGAAAATGTTCCAAATTTCAGGTTTCTATCTTCATAGCGTGTGTACTTATTATTATTTATTTGTAAAGTTAGTTATCCCAATTATCTCCTTAGATTTAAATCATCGAAATGCAAATGTGCTTTTCTTTCTTCTACATCACCTAAGAATAATATATACCGAATTTCAGCTCAATACCTTGTAGGAAGATAGTGGAATTAATATATATTGTTCAAAGGTAGACCCCAGTTTAACCATTTTATGGCAGTGGTAGAAATTTAAAAGGTTTACATTTTCTATAACTTCAAGGGAAGTAAAATAATTAATGTTTATTTTCGTAGAGGTGGGTATATACCCTTTTGTATTCCTTAAATGCAAATACAAAAATTCGATTGTTATTTTTATATTGTATCATATAAGAAACAATTTAGAATCTATTCTCAAGGGAATTAAAGATGTTTTATTTTATGGTGATTACCCAATATAAAAGACGAAAGAACATAAGATGTTAAAATAAACGGTAATTTAGAAGCAAACGCTATTCGAATGAGGTGACAATGCCTAAACAATGATTAATTTTAATCAATTTTTGATCGTATAAACAAAATATATATATATATTTAGTCATCCTTTTGCTTTAAGAATATATTTTTGTCAAATTACATCTTTCTATGCATTATAGTGTAAAATGTGTAGAACTCTGTTATGGACAGAGGAACTGCTCATTAATTTAGAACCGATTTAAAAGCAAAATTACATGCTTTTAAATAACAAAATAATTATATTGAAACTTAAAATCCCATTAAATGACACATTACGTAATAAACTATTAAATATTTTATAAAAATCTAGTAAGCCTGAAATTATACAAACGCGAGAGCAAAATGTCTCAACACTGAAGTAATATTGTAACACATGATTTGAAACTGAATTATGTGGCGCAGGTGTAACTTGGCACATAATGTATGTGAATGAGTCATTGCGCACTCCTACACACGCACTCAATACGCATATCCCTGTTAACAACAGTTGTTCAGTTGTTTGAAATGGGAAAACTTTTACATTCTATACTGCCTTATGCTAAATATATGCAGACACTGGACGCCATGTGTTTAGATAATCTACATAAATGAGTTGGATATGATTTAATACATTTCTCAGGCAATATTGTACAGAGAAGTTACGTGGGTCGTTAATAGATACAAATTAATGTAATTTAGTTTCTGATAATTATTCCTGGGCATAATAAAAAGGTTACAAGTTTTATAAAATTATAATTTGTAAAGTAATTTAAAAAATCATATAATTAATTATTTTCCCTACATATTCAGAGAGAAAAAATGTTGGGTATTAGTGCATCCACTGGTGACCGTGGAAAGTAATGTTCGTACATATTCCGAAACCACACATTTTACTGTCTCTGTGTAACCAGAACCGTCGCTGGAAATATAGAAATTTCACGGGAAAACATACAAAATGCAGGCTCATGAGAGTTAACGTTCGGCAATTTTGTTTTTGTTTGAGCTGAACTTATGAAACTACACATTTCACTAAAAACACCATAAAACATTTCGTTGACGAAATTACGAAAGAAAGTAAACATGCGAAATGTTTACTCTTGGTAGGCAACTTTCAGTAATTTTCATTTACAAGTTGAATTAATTTATAAAGGCAATAAATATAACTAAGATTATAATTAAATATTGCTAAGTAAATTCTGCAAGGTTGCCATATTTTAACTAGAATAGTTTCAATGCACGTTTGTAAATAGAATGATTGTACCTTACTTATAAGTGTGTAACCCTTCCCCCCTCCCCCCGTGAATTATAACCTCGTGAAAATTTAAAAATTTACATACATCAATCTAGCTCTAATTACGGTACAACCCATTTAGATAAGAAAAATTCTTAGGACCAAATTTATAAGTCTCTCAAAATCAGATGCTGCTGATGCAATTCGTTTTGTGATACGACTTACCATCCAGGCAAAATAAACGTAAAATGGTTTTCACTTGAACGATTAAAGTTGCGCCACCATTTAGCACGTTTTCTGGGGTTAAAATAATAGCATTTGTCGTGTAGTCAACGAGAAAATTTTAAAAGACATAGGTTTTGTTAAATTTACCGCAGAAGGTTATCTAACGCATGACTACCACAGATATCAGATATGCATTTAGATTTAAGATAAACCAATGAAGAACGTTGAAAGATATTCTATGATTTTTGAAAATCTTTTAGGACATTTATGACATTTGATTTTGTAAGTTTTTATCTACAACTTTGATCTGACTATTGTTAAATCTCTCCACTGTCAAAACCCACTAAGCGAAGGGAGTCAGTGAAAAATATGAACAACTCAAATCATGGACAAATTTAATAAATTCCTCACATTTTACAAAACATTATTTATTTTTATATATTATAGGTACTAACAGCCCTACAACGATTAAATAAAGCGAAGAACTACACGTTTATACAAACTGGCATCATATTTTGTATCAGCTTTATGTAGTAACATAAATAAATAAACGGTACCACATAACTGCCACATACTTTCTCCCAGTTGAAACTTTATAACTTCCCAAGAGTAGCATAGGAGGTCGGTATTTAGAATTACAAAAGTAGGCCTATTATTATTATTAAAACTATTCGATCGATCTCGAACAAATTTGCACCAAACATGTCAGTTAGGCCTGTATAGATGCACGAAAAAAGGTTTTGAAAAATTTTGAGAAACAACCGTCCTTTTGGCCAAAAACCCCAAAAAACCCCCAGTTTTGGGTAATTATTATTATTATTATTATTACTACCTAAAGGAGAACTTTTAGAAAGATGCGGTTTTTTGCATATGGTAGAGTACATAAATGGTAAAGGGCTACAAATAAGAAAAATTTTATCAAAATCGTTGAAGCCGTTTTTGAGAAATTTTTATTTTTCTCGTTTTTTTGCCATTTTTTGGGGGTAAACCCCCTTAAAAATCAAGAATTTGAAAAAATGAAAAGAAAAACGCCTGGAGATATTTCAGAACTACACCTACATACCAAATTTCATCAAAATCGGACCGTTGGTATGGTCTCCAGCTCTGTACACATCCTAACAGACACACAGACACACGGACAGACATCACAAAAAAAAACACTTTTTTGGGATCAGGGAGCACCTAAACAAATAATTCCACTAAAAATATTTTTGGGTACAGGGAGCACCAACACAGATAATTCCACTAAACAATTTTTTTTGATTCGGGGAACACCAAAATAGATAATTCCACTAAAAATTCAAATTCGAAAACTTGGACGAAAACAATACTTTCTCCATATACTACGTATAGGGGGGAGATAGTAATAAAAGTATTGGAAAAGCGATTAACTAAGACATCTGATAATAGGCCGACCTGTTAAACTTGTGTTGGAGGTTAAACTGCGATTTTATAAACGCCATGTTAAGGCTCTCTCTACCTATACAGTGTGATTTTAATAACATTGGTTTTAAGGTCAGTGATCTTGTGGTGACACGAGAGTGAAGTTGGGGCGATGGAAAGTGCTGGAAAACCCAAGTTTCAGCGTCTGCTAATAGTATACTCACCCTTGCTTCTCCTACTATGAGCACTATCCAATACATGGTGCACAAAAGGACTTTTGTAAGTTGGCTAGTAGCGCCACAGCAAGCCGCGAGCTAGTTGAACGCATTCGTAATCTTGTGTTTCGAATTTTGTTTATAAGTGAATAATCAATGACACAACTTAATTTCATAAATGTACTATAGCCACCGGACCACATATTTATATAATATAAGAAATTTGTACTTACAGTACACCGTCTCGTGGTCCAAATATCACCTTATGAAGGCTACCGCAGTCTAGATTTGAACGTTATGTGTATCGCACGCGATATTTTGGCCAAACATAAAATGTACCGGTATGTGTTAATTACGTTTGTGTGTTGTGTTGTGTTTTAAAAAAAATGGTTTTATACTTGTTGACGACCTCCATTGAGTGATTGAATATTTTTGTACGGCCTGAAGATGAAAACTTAGTGTTTTTGAAACCGCGGTAGCCTTCATAAGGTGATATTTGGACCACGAGACGGTGTACTGTAAGTACAAATTTCTTATATGACACAACTTAAGATTATTAAGAGTCTTTATAATTTTACGTGTGAAATATAGAAAGTATTGTTTCAAACCTCAGAAAAATACACTAAAGATTATAAATTTTAATTAAACCTCTAGGTAGAGGTCGATTTCTTTAATTAATAATAATGAGGTATAAAATAAAAGTACATAGGCCTATCGTTTAAAAACAATTTCAGAAGTTTCACAACTTTTTTAGTTGAAAAACGGCTTCCGGAACACATTAATACAAAGTGTATATTTTCGCTGCTTTACGCAAAGTGGAGAGGAACCTTAGCTGTTATTATTTTTTAATATCCAAAACCACGTATTTAAAAACAAACTAATGTTATTTATTTCAACAAACTGGGCCCCGATTTATTAAAGATCACAAAAGGAATTATTTTCGGTTAAATATAATCTCTACGCATATATGCATCTATTTATTTTTATTTATTTACTTTCGTTAGTGACGATTTTAGGACCAGTGGGACCTATCTCTTCCACTTATTCTCTAAGAAATGAAGGAGGAAAATAAGTTATCACAGTATATTCTATTTAAAACGCTATTATTACAGAACATTAGTTACCAGCTATGCACTACACACGCCAGTTCTAAACAATGCCACTCACATGTTCACCTGCTGAAATCACATCCAGAGACTGACATTAATTTTAAACGTGAAGTTATGCGACCCGACCAAGGCGTACCTAACCCAACTTCAAGGTTTGCTTTTAATTGTTTCAAACACCTAACGTATATTTCGTACACAAATGTCAAGGCCTAACATTGGAAAATACTTGAAAACTAACACACAACTCATTTGTATTCGCAGATCGAACTTAAGATTCGGTTGAGCATACTAAATCAGATTTATCGCAATACATTCAGTGTATGGTACGGGCAAATGGCTTGTAACGAAAGCGGACCAAATTAATAGTATGGAGTAGCACTTGTTGCACGAGTCAAATGTAACGGTTGTTTTGTTTGGTTTGCGAAATGGTCATATGAAATAGGGTTAAAATATGGTTAACAGTTCAAAGTCAGGGATATGTCAAATTATGATAGTGAAAAGTTAGTCTAATTGTAAAACTGATGTAATTTTTTATTTTCAAAAAAAATTTGGTCTGCGTCGGACCAGACGGAGGAAGTTATACTTCTTTGGCCATCCAATGGTATAGACAGGTAGACAGGAAGACCTGCTATTGATTTAATATATTGTGGGGAAAACTAGTCGTAACTTAGAGTAGCCCTACTATTTTGTAGATGATAGCCTATTCTTTTATAAAAACACTAACCAACACTGAAGGCATATTTTAAAATTATTATCCCATTTTTTCCTTCTTTGTTACATACGCATATAAATACTATCATTGCATCTGTTTGGTTGGTCACAGTTAGTCTGGGGACCATGATCAGTGCTCACTTAACAAAATGAGCTCCCAAAGTTTCTAAATATCGTCGTGAATCACCCTGCATATAACATTTTTAATAACTGCCGAAAACGTGTTCAGGGGACCATGATCAGTGCTCACTTACTACACCCAACAAAATTAATAT
>JAGFPH010001891.1:0-11617 GCA_018207615.1 Philaenus spumarius
CCAGCAGTAAGCCTCTATAAGTCAATGCTGCTTGTACTCCAGTAGTATAGTTAATGGTTAGATTAGATTAGATTATTTTTGGGTGGATTCTTCCTTGGAGAAGGCCTCCTTACACGTCAACCTTTGGTTGATTGTGCCCTCTGTGTCCCGCGCCTAGCACGTTAGAAGCCTGTATCCCTTTTGAGGTCCAGGATTTTCTCCACCAAGTATGTGTCTTCTTCGTCTCCTGGTTGCTGGATTCCAAAGAGCCTCCTCCTCCTACGCTCCAGGATCTAGCACTCAAATTTGACGTGTCTTGCTGACTATTTTGCCTGATTACAAAGCCGACAGCGTTGGTCGTCTTCAATGATTCCCACTGTTGCTAGGTGTTTCCTGAACTGGCCATGCCCAGTAATAGAGTTAATGGTTAGTTCACTATAATAAAGTATTTTAAATGTAGATGCGTTGCTGTTAATAATATCATAACGGCATTTTAATATTTGTATGGCAAAGCAAAAACAAAACTTTTAGAAACGTAAAAGTTAGAAAGAAAAACTGGCGGTGTTGTACATTCTCTTAGATTCATTCTAATCTTTTACTACGCACTTTTGTAATGGAGATTTTCTAAACGGTTGACGTTTCAGACCCATCATTTTCAAAACACATTGCATGACACTGAATAATAATATGCCACCAAGTCAATCAAAAATATTAATGTGTATGTCCTTGAAAGGACAACCAAAGTTAATTGTGGGGATTTATGCGAAAAGGCGTTTTAAAAGTTACTGTACATGGTTATAAAAATAATAACAACATGCTAGGATAACCCTAACATCGTAAGCAAGGCTAATCATTTGTTTTATGGGCATTGGCTGCAAGTATTACAACTCTTAAACTTCGTGTTTTTGTAGTTGGTGTGTATTCTTTGTTTGATTGTTGCCATCATTATAAGTTTAACTTATAAAGGGAGTTAGGAGTTAATTTAATTTGGTTTTATGTGCGATAATAAACTGTGTCATTGTCAACAAACAAATGTTTTAATAAACAAATTGCTGGTTGCTAGGCCTACAGGTGTTTGATCATGTGTGTTTGCTAAACCTAAAATCATGAGTTCAGACGATAGTTTTCAACAGAACAAAATATGAAAATTGTTCCTGGACTATTGATTGTGAAAACGAATTAATGGGTTAGGTGTTTTCAAAGAGCTTGTCGAAATATGTTATTTTGTATAAGTATGGAGTGAATGTGTTTGTCTTATTTTGAAGAAAAAATATTGTACAGTTGAAAATTTACAAATTTTTTTAAATGTATCTTGAAGCACATACTGAAATGGCCAACGAAAATTTTCGGTAGAGGCTTTTCATTTAGAAGTTAATTGACCCTATGACAGAAATTTGTACTTATTTGTCAATACGTTGGGGTTTTAAAAATATGAAGGTATCATATACATAATATGTAGATTGTGACTCTGAAAATTTCTTTTCAATTTTAAATCGTTAAAATTCTAACAAAACTGAATTTGTAGACGATAAGGTAATTTTGTGTTTTGCACAGTGACTCGAAACCAATATTTTAATTTACTGCGTTGGTAAAACTTCACCAAATTCTAATGACCATTTAAAGCTACACTACAAGAATCAACATTTTATTTTTTCTACTAACAAGTAGTATACAGGGTGTCCCCGAACTCTCTGGACCTCTTTTGTGGATGTGTTCCTGGGATCCAGACAAACATATTTCACAATATAAACATGGGTCTACGGTGCTTATTTCTTCGTCTGTCTGTATGTGTTTTTTACAAAATACTTAATATTTTTTAAAGTAGAAAAGATATTGAGCTCAAACTTTGTATACCTATTTGTTGCGTAACTTTTTATCACTGTACAAAAAATTAGAACATTATTTTAAATATTTTCAAAATGGCGGCCGTATAATTTTTAATATCAAATATCTCAAAAACCGCTATCTTTAAAAAAAATTTACAAGAGACAAAAAAATTTAATTTTTTAATGAAAAACACAATGTTTTTTTATTTTGTCTGTAGCTCAAAGAATAACAGAGTTATGTATTGGCAAAAAAAGGGAAAATGTATTTCTTGGTACTTGTCAACAATACCCAGAATTATTCTAGAAAAAAATATTTTAAAGTTATTATGAGCTAAACTAATAAGTTATTTGCATAATGTTTCGAGCACTTTCTGAGCTGATTCCACTAGCGAAAAATAGTAAAAATTTTCAATATTCATAGGTCTGGAAATGCTTCGTTAGAGAGAGCTGGCGAAAGATTTCACTCGTGTTACAGATTACTCACAGTTCTCAAATCTTTAAAAATAAATTACTGAATTATAAAATATCCACCTTTTAAGTACAAATGTAACTGTAGCTTAATTAAGAAAATTGAATGACAAATAACAACAATGTGACCATGTTTACAAATAAAAGTATTAGCTGTTTATTAAGACCGAATTTTGCGTTTTGGGTCAAATATAGCAACAATTACTGCAGTTACAGAACTGGAACCTATTTTATTAAATTTATCTGCTCATTTTAGGTAAATTAAATTAAATTTCACACCTTAATCAACGCCCTACATATTTCAATATTGATTCGTTTCTGTGAGTAATCTGAAAAACATGGGTGAAATCTTTCGCCAGCTCTCTCTAACGAAGCATTTCCAGACCTATGAATATACGAACAGGTTTATTATTTTTTGCTAATGGATTCAGCTCAGAAAGTGCTCGAATCATTATGCAAATAACTTATTAGTTTAGCTCATAATAACTTAAAAATATTTTGTTTCTAGAGTAATTCTGGGTATTGTTGACAACTACCAAGAAATACATTTTCCCTTTTGTTTGTCAATATCTCTGTTATCCTTTCAGACAAAATAAAAAACCCATTGTGTTTGCCATTAAAAAGGTAAACTTTTTTGTCTCTTGTAAATGTTTTGTAAAGTTAGCGGTTTTTGAGATATTTGATATTAAAAATTATAAACGGCTGCCATTTTGAAAATATTAAAAATAATGTTATAATTTTCTGTACAGTGATAAAAGGTTACGCAACAAATAGGTATACAAAGTTTGAGCTCAATATCTTTTTTACAATAAAATATTTTAAGTATTTTGTAAAAAACACATACAGACAGACAGACGAAAAAATAAGCACCATGTTTATATTGTGAAATATGTTTGTCTGGATCCCAGGAACACATCCACAAAAGGGGTCCAGAGAGTTCGGGGACACTCTGTATATAAGAATGATCTACACAAATGCTACACATCAGTTATAAGCAAAAGAATAAACAATATTAAAAGTGAAAGCTATCCATTGAAAACGCATTAAAATGAGTAAAATTGATATAACCAGTTCCAAAGGTAAGGACTAATGTTAAAACAAACAGAGCAAGTGACGAGAATAGATGAAATTTTAATATAATATAGGCTAACTAAGATTTGACTGTTAATTATCGTCTATTTTATCAAACAATTCTTCAACAATAAGCGATAATTTTATTTGTCATTTGTTTCAATTTTATTTGTCATTCTTTGTTTTAATAGCAAATATTTAATGTAAGTTTGGCTTATATACATTGCGCAAGTATTTTCAAAATTAGTAGTCCACTATTCTGTTCCTGTTAAAAAAGATTAGAGAAACCATTCAAACGGTTTTACGCTTTAATATATAATTACTGACTTTTATTTAACACTTAACATTTTATGTACAGTACACATATTCAAATTAACATGACGAAGCATTTACAATGTTATTCCTTGCCTCGCTGCATCGGCTTGGTACTGTGCTCTGTAGATTCCTTTAGGGTCGAACTTCTTCTCGAGAGTTTCATACTGAGTGGGTTTCTTTTCTATCAAGAATTTAAAGACGGTCCTGGTTCCATCCCTTTGTTTTTGCGAACATTTAGAACACTTCGTTTGAAGAGCGTCTTTCAAAGAACCTGTAACATTATATTGATTGTATATATCAATTGAAACAAATTGAACATCCAAATCTATAACAATGATTGGATGAAACCCCGAACCACAAATAGAAGGAACAAAAAACAATAACAGAACAATTGAATGAAAAGTTATGTTTAATGTACTACCCTAATGCACATTTCAATGACATAGTCATCATCCTCAGAGGGCTTTAACACTAGATCATTGAAATGTGCATTAGGGTAGTACATTAAACATAACTTTTCATTAAACTGTTTTGTTATTGTTTTTTGTTCCTTCTATTTGTGGTTCGGGGTTTCATCCAATCATTGTGAACTTGTCGCCATAGAGCTCTTCAACCTTTGTAATCCAAATCTATGTCTATATGCAAGAGGCTTTGTTCTGACAGAATGACAGATTGACTGACATAGAACCAACGTAGAGCCAAAACTACTTAAGGTACAAATACGATAATTTAAAGATATATTCTTATGTTGTCATAGACGCACACTAAGAAAGGATTTTGCAAAACAAATTTTATAGAGTACAAATAGTGAAAATTCTGATAAAACATCTGTTTGGATCAAAAGCTTAGCAAAATATGTTAGTTTACATTCATTACCATAGCAACCAATTTAGTAAAATTTTGAATCAGTTTATTATTATTCACAATCAACAGTTTTTTTTAGGTTAGATTAATAAATTAAAAGCCAACACAAACAAAATCCAACGAAAAAGTTAAAAGGTAATGACAACAAATGTCCATACAATATTGTAGTATTTACTGTGTTGGTATAGGATGCCGGGTTGAACAAACCAATTAGTACACATAACTTAACTGTTGTCCTTCATCCTATTGTTTTGAAAGTTACACCATCCGATAAGGAATCACAAGAGCTACAAAAAAGATGTCTTGACATTTTTCGTTAAAATGTACGGTTTTTGAGTAATTTAGGTTTGAAATTTTCAAACAGCCGCCATTTTGAAACGCATAATTGGATTTAATCGTTTATTTTTCTTGAGGTATATCATTGTCAGGTTAAACTTCATACCAAGTTTGAACTCAATCAGTCAAACCGTTCTCTAGATATGAATTATTTTGTACAAAAAACAAAATGGCGGATATCTGGAAAACGAAGCGTTTTCGGACCTATGTTTATAGGAACTTTCTTCATTATTTTCACCAGTAGAACACGTCCTGCAATTCTTTCCGTTTCTTCCTGATACACCCTGTGTATAAGTCAATCATCTGTTGTTACATATTATATTGTTTCATTTAGTTGGTAATATCAATATTTTTGTTTAAAGTTTATTATTGATTATTTAAATATTAACGGTAAAATAAAATTGTATAACGCATGCTGCAATTGGAATTATTGATTTTAGTCGAGTCTATTCGATCTCTGTCTTTCATTGGCTATATACATAGGCCACCGCTCAATCTTCATCCTGTGAAAATATCAGCGTAAAGAATAATCTGTTTGCATTGGCTTCGCCATGGGTAACCACCGTGGTTGATGAAAGAAGCGAGCAGAAGGCGGAGCAATCTAGTAATGAATAAACGAATAAAAACAATATGCGATGTATTTTGTGTTTATTAGCAATTATACTGCAATTGATTTTAATTTATTTACTTCATTTCAATTAGAGTTATCCTTAAAAACTCTTCAAGGGTGAGTTTAGTTCCGTTATTTCGAATCCTAAACATTTTGCCGTTAAATAATGTTTACGTGTTTAAAGTGTTGCGTATTTTGTTAAACAATAAAGGCGGGACTAAAAAATAAAAGTTATCTTCGTTCCAAAACCAAACTTAATAATATACATTGTGACTCTTTTTAGAACCAATAATTTTTAATGAATTACTGACAGATATTAAGTACGGTTGGCGTTTTAATAAATTCTTTAAAATGATAAAAGTGTTTTAATTATCTAAATAATATAGATGTCCTCTTTAAATTTGTGAAAATCCAAGTACAGTAGTTGTGGTTTTTAGTTAAATGAATGAGAGTTTATATAATTTGGAACTTATTACTGCGCTCGAAGAATTATGAGGTAACATCTACAATAAAAGCATGCTATTGTTGTTATTTGATATTTTGGGGTTGTTGGGTCCAGCGACATTGGGTTGCTACTTTCTATAAAGTTATTCTTCGAAAATGTTATAACAGAACGACTCAAAAGCGGTTAATATCCTCGAGCCATCTCTTAGATTCATTAGTGATATGTTCAGGTTATTTACGAATAGTTTGTTCTTTTATTATTTTTTATTTCAACGTTCACACTGTTTATTTGTTTATTGATGATTTTTAAATAGCAAATATCTTGTGAATATTGCGATTCAATTGACGAATCAATAAATATTTAAATTAATTTGAACTAAGTTTACACCTAAATTTCAAGGGTCTTTTACTTTGACAACATTTTACTTTATATAGAGTTAAGATATTTTTAATCAGATCAAATCCAAAAGAAAACACTTCAGAAATAAAAGTTGTTTGTGTATTTGAGTGCAAAGTTGAATTTGTCGCACGAGGTAATCATTTGACGCCCGAGGCGTAGTCGATGTTTTTCCTACAGATACACTTTAAATTAGTGTTTTAGGTTTTAAAAGAATCTGTTTTACAGATGTTAGTCCCACAACGATCAACATTTTCAAAACAAAGACTACATCAGCTGTTTCCACACCAGCGCCCTAAGGTGCAAAGTAAACAGCTGACGTGTGTAAAGTAAAACAAAGAGGTATAAATTACTTGACGCTGAACACATGTAGTTTCGTTTGCTCAGTGTGAAAACCCCATGATTGTATGATATAAAGTTTTATACTTTGTAATCAACAGAAAACCCGCACTTTATTAAGAAGCTGTAGGAAAAGATAATTTGTCGTTTGTTCCAACTTAAAACAATGTAAAAAGATTTAGAAAACTAATATTGATAAACAATCTACAAATAGGAATTTAGCAACAAAAAAAAATTTAATTTTTAAAATTGAAATTATTGCAACCGTATAATATGTTTGAATGAAATCTTTAGTATGCTTAGAAAAAGTCAGCCATGATACCCTAATGTATAATAAAATTACCTGAATACATTAGTACAATAGTAACTCTAAAATATTTGTGACATTTAACTTTAGCATAAAGAAATTTACCTTTAATAATAGTATTTTACTTTCTCACTATACTATAGTATAGAGAAAGTAGTCTATAGTGATCCCAAAAAACATCGATGTTGAGATTTTTGTGGAAATATCCGTTTTGAGACCCCCTGAGTCTAAAAAAGTGGGTTTTATGTCTGTCTGTATGTATGTATGTATGCCTGTATGTATACAAAGCTAGAGCGAAAACTATTCTATCGGTTTCAAACAAATTTGCACCAGACATGTCAAGTAGGCCTGTAGAGATGTACGAAAAATAATATTGAAAATTTTTGAAAAACAACACCAAAAATCAGTTATTATTTTTTTTATAAAAAAACGGTTCTAACGATTTTCATAAAATTTGGCTTATTTGCAGCCTTTAATGTACCCTACCATATGCAAAAAAACTGCATTTTTCTAAAAATTCTCTTTTAGCTAATAATAATAATAATAACTGGTTTTTGTAGGTTTTTGGCCATAAAGGGGATTATTTCTCAAAAATTTTCAAAACCTTTTTTTGTGCATCTATGCAGGCATAATTGACGTGTTTGGTGCAAATTTGTTCGAAATCGATCGAATAGTTTTATTTCTAGCTAATAATAATAATATTTATTAGTTAATCTCCTAGTTTAAAATCACCTCTCCTACACCTCCTACAATAATGAAATCACTGTGAATCTGTTTAATAATTTAAATATGTTTGTGAGAAAGTATGTGCCAGTTTCTGGTACCGTTTATTTTTAGAAGTATTGAAAATTTCCTTATATTTACGATAAGTGCATGAAAATTTTACTCTCATGTTTCTCATAAACAAAGGCTTACTACCTAAGTCACTATTTTAAATCAAACAATAAAATTGTGTTAAAAACGCGGATACAATAATATAAACAGAAATTAATTAAAATAAATGAAATTATAATAAAAACAATTATCGGAATGTAATCAACAATATCTCCGGATTGTCTCTACGATCAGTCGTGTCATTAAGACGAGAGCGGGAAAACCCTTGTTGACAAAAGTTCCATTTAGAAGTGAAAGCTGTTGATGGCAAAACATTTCTAGTTATTTTTAGGATAGATCGGTTCGAACGACCAAAGTAGAATAAGCAGTATTTGCACAATGTGTTTAAACTTTGGAAGTCCTTGAAAATGTAAATATTCAGAACAAACAGAATCAATTCTTGCAGTCCATAGAATTTTGAGTTTGTATTTTGAAGGAAAATGTGAAACACATGCTACCTGCATGCTATAAATACATTTAAGAAATCGTAATTTTCATTATATTTATTTTTTTTAACATCAACAATAAAGAAAACTAGCACATTTGAATCAATATTGTTCGAGATTATTTTGTTTGTGATATTTCTAGTTTAATTGTTTTTACTAACATGTTGTAAAGTTTAACTAATGACACTCAAAACGAGTGGAATAAATAAGTAGTCGTAATTTTTTGACAATTTACAAAAACAAAATTTTGTATCCTACGTACTTTTCTGGGTATGTTTGGAACATTGTAGGTTTTTTTTTTGGTTTTTCATAAAAGAAAATAAAACAATAAAAATGTAATGCAATTCGAGGTTTTGAAGATTTTCAACAAAATCAATAGTTTTGTTTTTACAATAGCAGTACAACTAGTGGTTTTTATACAACTAGTGGTTTTTATACAACTAGTGGTTTTTATAAAACTAGTGGTTTTTTTTGCAGTACTTAATTTTTTTTTTTTTTGCAAATGATAGGAACATATATTTCTTCTGGAGTAAAAGTATGAATATATAAAAATAGTCTATATAATATGAACCATGTATATAATATAAAACCTATGAGTTAGGCATAGGTTATTAAAACAGCTTTATACAGTATCGACACTCTGATCTGAGCTTCCTGAAAGTTCACTTTTTCATGTTAGCGTACACGTAAGTTTGAACAGCATCTTAAGTGTTAGACTTAAGCCTTTGAAAATTTGACTACTTTATCTTGGGTTAAAAATATTATATTTAAAAAATGTTACAATAAAACAAACAATTTGAAAATTATTTTTTTAAATATTAACCTTATAACTTTTTTCATAGAAACAGCACATACTTTTCACTACCCAAAAAACTTCTTTATATTATAGGCTACAAAATAAAAAACTTTTTCAAATCAATAAATTGAAAAACCAAAAAGTTATTCAAAATAAAAAAACTACGAAAAGGATAAACAAAAAGTATTTAAATATACATAAAAGTGCAAAAACCCACAAAAAACCCTCCTTTTCAGTTGTACTAAACAATATATACATGTTTTCAAAGGTTAATGCCTAAAAATACAAAAAAGTATGTCTTTGGTGCCGAAACCCCTTAAAAATATTATATTGTTTTACGATTACGAAGTCAATTTCGAAACAGGAATATACAAATACATATTTCAAACAAGGACACATACTTTCTATTGTATATGTTATTTTAATATGTCACGGATTTAGAGTTATAAACTTGTATAGTAGTTATTAGTTGGTAATATAGTCAGTCTACAAATCATTGTTCTTTAAACTTCTGAAATAATGTGGTCTGTAAGTAATTAATTATCAAAGATTAAGGTATTGCATTCTAAAACTGTTTCAAAGTAATGAAATAATATTACGCAGTTTTTTAAACACAGATCTCTAAACAACCTCAAAAACAATGTGTTGAGTTTAGTTATTCTCATACATATAATTAATTGAATTACAAGTGAAAAAACATAGACCAAGACTGGGAGTTGAACCCAGGACCTTCAGGTTTCCGTCCTGATGCTCCCGGGTTCAATTCCCGGTCTTGGTCTATGTTTTTTCACTTGTAATTCAATTAAATATCCCTTGCTGAGGAAGCGTGTAAAAAAAATAATAATAATATAATTAATGCCATAGTACGTGAAGAAACGGTAAGACGCTTATAAAACCCTCGATATCATTTGATCTTTAAACATTTCTAGAGATTTACACTAATTATTTTGAAATTCGTTGCCTAACGAATGAGATAGCTTTAACAATAAACGGTACCAGGAACTGGCACATACTTTATCACAAACATATTTAAATTATTAAACGTCACGGTGACTTGTAGGGTGGGGTAGGAGAGGTGATTTTGTATTAAAGTTGTTTTCCCATAAAAATCCATAAAATAACGGAAAAACCAACTTTTCTCAAAAACGACTCGAACTATTTTGATTAAAATTTTACAGTTTATAGTACTATAGGTCCCTAATAAACTTTAAAATTTTAATCAAAATCGTTAGAGCCGTTTTTTAGAAAAGTTGATTTTTCCGTTATTTTAAGGGTTTTTATGGGAAAATTACCCTTAAAAATAAAAAATTCACAAAAATGAAAAAACACCTTGAGATACCGTGGATTAGTACCTCCATACCAAATTTCATCAAAATCGGACGACTGGTTTAGGCTCTAGGTCTGATAACATCCACACAGACACACAGACACACATACAGACACACACACAGACATCACTCAGAAAACCACTTTTTTAGGTTCAGGGGGATCCAAAACGGATATTTCCACCAAAAACTCAAACTCTAAAATTTTGACGAATACAATACTTTCTCCATATACTATGGTATAGGGGGAGAAAGTAAAAAGTGGGCATTGTAGAAATTTTATTTTTAATGCTTAGTGTTAAAGTTTTCATAATTATCTAAAAATTTAGTATGCATTGTATTTTTTATTTCGGTGCACATAACGTGTTTGAAAACGGAAGGACAACTTCAATAGGTATAGAAAAAATTTACTTCTGATTTAGGTTAAACTTCACTTTTGCTATTTTAACAGTTTAGGAAATATTAGTATTACGACTTACAATAAATTTTACAGGAAAAGAGCATATTGAGGAATTAATTCATACTTTTTTTTTGTTTTTTTAATGTTTCTAATTCCTTGACTATCAAAGGATTATTTTTAGTTGATAGATGACAGTGATCAATTAAACGTGTTTAAGTGCAACAGAATCGTTATGGTCGATCCAAAAATGTCGTTTCATTACTCAACAAATGTCGTTTCAAATCCTGTGTAATAATTCTACACTGCAACTAATATTAAAAAAGAGCATTATCGCTTGTTCATTAATAGCTTTTAATATAGAAAAAACTAAGATTTTATTTTCAAAAACGTATTTAAATTTATTTCCTATAACTATATTTAATAGTTAATTATAATCCTGTCTGATTAATTCAGTATAAGTATTCTTACGTTTGAGTTCAAGTCCATCAGGAGTGCAAGGTCCTTTGTCCAGAAGGCACTTGTAGTAGTTGTTGAAGAGGCGGTCATTGCGCAGAATCTCTTCCACGTTGACATTGTCGAACCTAGTGGTGTACTTCTGACCCTTGCCTGCAGGCGTCGCCTGTGCTACGGCTGTTAACGCGACAACCAAACAAAATACAATAGAATTCTTCATCTCTGAGGTCGTTGTGCTGTTCTTAGGTAGGGCGAGTACAGTTTTATACCCCAGGAGTAATATTATTTACGTCAACCCCCCACCACCCTTCTTTTAATAGACGAGTGGAATCCTCACTGTTGTTTCGACCATTCGGTTTGGAAAACAA
>JAGFPH010001891.1:22191-36793 GCA_018207615.1 Philaenus spumarius
GCCTAATTGACATGTTTGGTGCAAATTTGTTCGAAATTGATCGAACAGTTTTCTTTTTAGGTTTTCTTTTTAATAATATGTATTAGTTACTCTCTACTTTAATGTACTATCCCCTCTCCTATTTTAATACAATTATGAAGTCACAGTTGGGGTTACACACGAGGGTTGGCGTGCGAAGCACGCAATTCACTGTGAATATAAAATACTCTCAATACGGGGATTGGCGTGCAATGCACTGTGCGTCGGCCACTTCTCATAGTGTTCAGTGTCAAGCTCACATGTGCGTGATAATAATTTAAATATGTTTGTGAGAAAGCATGTGCCAGTTTCTGGTACCATTTATTTCTTATTTATTCAAAACTTTCTTACATTAAATCATTCTGCAATTTAAAACATTAAAACTCAGCCCTCGAACGAAGACTAGGTACAACGGAGTCAGCGCTAGTGTCTATATTGTGTACTTCCGATGCTAATGGCAAAACAATCGAGTTCACTTAATGTACTTTAATTCAACAAAACCAGAATAAACTGTACTTTTCCTAATGGGTATAAAGATTATTTTTAATAATAAAAAAGCAGTTTCTAAATTAAGTATTATTAATATTGTTATTTTTCTTTTCCTAATGCTTTTATGTATCTTCACAGTTTAATACATAGCTCATTATCAGCTTATATAGATAAACATTTGCTCTTTAAAATTATTGATGTGTGTGTTTACCTAATGATTCGATGTATCTTTAGGCCTATAGTGTAAGCAAAAAAATGTAGCATATCTGCAATTTTTTACTTTTTCGTCTCCCGTCATTTCAATTTCAGAAATCTACGATGATAAATAGCTCATAATCATACGAGTAAAGCAATCATTGTAATTGGAGTGTTATTTGTTTTAAATATATTGAGTAAATGTTTATTAAAATAGGTGCACTCGTTTTCAAATTTGTATTAGGCTATGCCTTTTTAAAGTTGTAAAATATGTAATTACAAATAATTCCAATCAAATAGTACCACAACAAATTCATCTTATTTTTTTTTTTTTTTTTTTTTATTGTCAGTAAGTATTTATTTTATTTAAAATATATAACGCCATTGTTTTTAATATAAGGTATAAGATAAATAATAATAATAGCTTTTTCTCTTCTCAGTTTCAGGTTCAATAAATACATTCATGGTTTATCCACATCATAGGTTAATATATGTTATTTAAATCATATTTCCAAAAATAATTTATACAAATTTTAATTTTAAGAGTGCAGTTTACAACATTCTTTTCTAATTAGTACAAAATGATAAATTTATGGACAATAAGTTTGAGCGTTCAAATCGAATAAGTTCATTAACACAGATTCCCATTTGTATTCAGTTAAATTTCAATATAATTTCCAAACAATGTTTTGTTAGTCACTATCTAACTCTTAAAGATGCTTTTAGATCAAATCAATCTAGATATTGCCTTCAGTTTGAAGTGAGATTGTAGGCTATTTTTATGTTTACTTTATTATGAAACACTGTTCATATGTGCCTTTCTTCTATTAAATATTTACTAATGTTAACACTTTGTAGTACTTCAATTTATTGTTTAAAATATATTAAAAACTTAAATTTCCTCAATTATTAGGTATGTTTATATGTAGAAAAGTTAATATAAAGTAAGTTTTTAAATATAAAATGAATCTTGTGCCTGCTTCAAAAAAGGAATGTCCTTTTGCTTCACTGGTAGTGTGGATCTAAGTTATATTTAAAACTATTATTATTTTGTTACTAAACTTATCTCAGGTTACTAAAACTATGTTGTTATGATAAAATTATTTTTATTTTTGTATCAAGTTCTTTACTGAATTTAGATTTGTTTCATCTGAGAGCCATTTTTGAGGTAATGGTTAATTTAGGCTTCCCTAAATTATACTAGTGTTTATTTTAAACTTGCATACAATAACATATTATCAATATTTTATATCCAATGAAGTACGTGATGGTTGCCTTTGGACCATAACGGCTTTATGTCTGTTGTTCTTCCAATACAAATAATTATTTATCCATTTTAAAGTTCAAAATATTTCAATATAACTCTAGCCCTCCAAGTTTTAATTATCACGATCGCGATAGCATTAAACACAGCTTATTAAATCTGCCACAAAATCGTTAAATGTCGGCTGAATGACGCAAATTTTATATAGTCTCACTCATAATGAAGTCCTCTATCAAAAATACACAGATGAAATTTCATTTCTTGAAGATAAGTATGTTAGTTAACCTGAAATTTCAGCTAACATTCTGTCGAGTTCGTTTAGTAGTTGAAGATGCACTAAACAAGGCCTTACAAATATCGATATAAAACCACTAAATGTTGGCCTATTGGGAAATTTCTTATATAGAATTGCTTAGAAGAGTGTTACTCTATACTTAGAACACAGGAACATGTTACTCTATCCGTATAACATGGATAGAACAATATTTCAATCTAGCAGTAAAACTCAACTGTCATTACTACAGCTTCGTAATGCCTCACTCCAGTATTTCTGATTAGTGTTTATATTGTTTTACTGTTATTAGTTCACTTTTTTTAAATTTGTTTGAGTTTAGTTTATTAGTGCATGATAAAAAGTTGTTTTATAGTAATTTTTTTTTTATTATTAATTTATTGAAAGTGTTTGGAAATATCAAATTTGTGTGAAATTTCTTATGGCGTATAAAGTAAGAGTTTTGAAGATTTCTTTTTTGTGAGTTAAAATGAGGTACTAATGTTATACATTTTTGGTTTCATAATACAATTTTGCACATTTTGTACATAGGCTGATAGGAATTTTGATTGTGAAGCTCTCGATGTTGACTGTATGAGCGCTAAATAGATAAAGTAAATTTTAAAAAATAGAATACATTTTTGATTGAATGGTTACGCATAGCCCTAAATAGACTTGTAATAAAATGATCAGCACTTGGAGGACTATATCAAAGACCACGAAAGAATACCGTTGAGGGACGGACTTGTGTACACCGAGACCTTGAACACTCCAATCGCCTTTGTGCGACGTTGTCACGTTCTTCCCACGCTTCTAACTGAATGCGGCTGACTCAACGCATTTATAATTCTTTAAACTGTGCGTTCAAGCCTCGAGTGGTAAATACCAGGAGTGTTCGAGGCTAGTAGATGTGGCAACGCTGCGCGCCCATCCTATTGGCCGCCACGCAACGGTATTCTTTAGTGGTCTTTGATTTATAGGCTTGTATAATGTTATACTGATGCTCTAGAATGTTACATATTTAGTTTAACGAGTAATTAAACTATGTGGACAAACAAAAAACAGTGTTTTTATATTAAAAATATTAAAATTAAACTATGTTTGTAAAAATTCAATGTTTTAATATTTATTACTACAATCTTTGCCAATGCAGGTTCAGTGAGAGACGCTCTTCAAACAAAATGCTCTAAATGTTCCGAAAGGCAGAAAAAAGGAGCCGAAATTGTCTTCAAGTTCTTAATAAACAAGAAGCCTAAGCAGTTTGAAGCCCTCGAGAAGAAGTATGACCCTCAAGGAAAGTACAGATCGCAATATAGAGAAGAAGCAGCGAAGTATGGAGTTAAAGTGTAAACTTAAAATAAAACTCATTGCCAGTCCATTAACTCTGTGTCGCTTGTACTAATACATTAAAGTAATAAAAGATTAGTTTTAACTCTATATGTGTACATAGATTATCTTATTATATACCAACACTTCTTTTAAGTTACGATCTTCCCTCAATATTTGATTCACTAAAACAGTTTAGTACGATGTAAATAAACTACTAATCCACAGCATAAATAAACGTGAAGCAAATATTCAACCCTAACATTGTATCAGCGACAACTACGAACTAACCACACTTTGCTAAACATTATTGTGTAGATAAAAATTTGATAAAAGCCTCTCTACATTGAAAAATTGTAGGCATTTCTTACAGAAATTATTAACCACATAAATATTATTTATAATATTGAAAGTATTCAGATATTGATACAAAAAAATAAGAATAGAAATCGTACTAATCAATTAATCATTCTTTATTACTAATAGATTTTATTCGAAAGACTAATAAAGGCGATCTTTTCCGAAATAGTAATCAAAACTAGTTTTATCTTGATTTAATTTTATAAATTACCGGGGGAAACCACTGCGTGCTCCACACGCCAACCCCGTTGGAACCTTCTATACACATAACCATGTTATGTTTTCTTTATAATAAAGGTGTAGGATGAATAATAATCCCAAAGCTAAGATGGTAATAATGTAAAATGTATTGTCCAATGTAAAAATAATATTTGATAAAAGAGAACGAGAGAAAATTTACAGTGTTGCTCTACCTAAATTATTTAAATTGCATTCAAATCTAAACAACAGTGATTGCAATTCGTTATTGTAAAATTGTAAAAAGCTTACCAGAAATATTGTCAAAGGATTTCAAAGGTTACATTTACACATGGTTCGTTTCATTTCGCTACGAACCGGTAGCCAAATAACCGATTACTGATCCGAGATACAAAAGACTGAAAGTGAAATGGTCAACTACAGACCCGTGATCCAAATCAATGAACGGATCAAGGCCAGAATGTTCATGATCAGTTTCGGGCCTTGCTTTCTCATACCATTACATTTATATTCTCTTCTCGATATTGTACAGTATTGTTCTTAGTTTACCTATTAATGTTACATTGTGTATTTTCTTTTCACACGTTTAAATTCATTTTAAATGGGTCAGTAAGTGATCCGAGTCATCAAATTACCAAGACTCGAATCTTTCACTCGAGAAATGACCCGTTCATTATGAATATACTTATTGTTTTCTTTTCAGACGTTTAAATTCATTTCACATTACTCAGTAAGTGATCAGAATTATCATATTACCAATACTCAAATATTTCACTCTATACGTGACCCGTTCATTATGAACGGGTCACAAACAGATTAATTTATTTCAACAATATACACATAGGTTTTCAGTCAAGGAGGTTGATCGATATAGTTCAAAGCATGATACACGGGAGCTGTTTTTCCTTTGATAGTAACTTTGATTACGTAAAAATGGATATATCAGATAACTCATATCCTTTAAAGAGGGTACTTTATCGAAAATAAATCATCGAAATGTTAATTTTTGTTGTTGGATATACTAATAGCAGCAAATAAGTAATTGTAAAAATTAGATGAAGTTTAAATGTACCATCTTTCTTTAACCTATCTTAAAGAACCTAAGTTAACCATTTTATGTTTGACCTATCTTTCTTTAATTTGTAGGTCAACTAGTAACTACAACAGTTGTTCCAAAATAATTGTGCACTATTCTGGTTTGAACTTCAAGCTTGTATATATATTATATATATTTACAAATATGTTTAACTTACGTCATCCCATACACGATTTCTTCTTTGACCTACCGGTTTCGTTGCTTCAATGTGTCAGCATCTTCGGGGTTGATCCGCTACTGCTTCGTCAAAGTCATTTTTACATAAAAACATTACAGAACACATACATATATATTACATATATATATACTTTGCGTCCTGTTAGGTCGCCGGCCAGTTCAGTAGACACTCGTTCAGTACACAGTTCATCGATTTTTCATTTCAACTCATATACATTACGATCCCTTTTCAATTAAAACATTATTTTCCCCTTGAATAGTTTTCATTAAAAGAGTTTTAACGTTCAATTACTCGATTAGGCCTGTTATTTTAATAGATCAGATTAAATTCCCAAAGGTTTTGGTGCTGCGTCTTACTAGCTGACGTCACTTGCCACAGGCGTTAGTTGGTACTTTGTAACTGAGACTATAGTTTCCTGTTCGAACTTGAAAAGTAAAATTATTTCAATGAATTGCCTCACTATTCATATCTTGAAATTGGCTGGTCCAACTTTAATTGCACCATTTTCTGCATCATCTTGGCTTATAGAAACACGAGTGACTGTTATACGTAGTTTGGTTTACGAGTTACTTCATTCCCGCGAAAGTCATTTATTTTCTAACTGAAGTTCATGAATTTCAATTAAATTAAAAGTCTTTTCACTACACTTTCTTCATATTAGTGAGTACTGAAATAGTTTATTTATTCCTTTGATTTATAATGTTTGTTATTGATATTATTAGATTTAAATTTAATATTTAACAGTTTTTTTACTTTTCGTTTTTCGTATAGATCCCCCATATTTTTTTGTAAATGACTCGTTAGCTTTCACACCTAATCTTTATGGAAACATCAAACATTGTTTACCTTTCACCTATCTTAATTTGTTTAAAACTTGATAGATTTTTGTTATACTAAAACTACCCTCTACTTCAAAATATTTCAGTAATCATAATTAAAATTTTAATTTAACTTTGTGACTTTGTGTATTACTACACTATAAATACAATATATCTTTTATAATTTCAAAATATCATATAGTTTACTTTTTATTTACTAAATACTCACCAAGATTAACCTTTCAACGGATTTTACACCTATAAATATATATAAATTTGTTAATTTTATTTCTCACATTAATTAGCTCTCTTAGAAATAGACAATTTACAATTTTGAATTTATTTAATTTGTGGATTTTAAAAATGTACTACTAGGTGATATTTTGTTTTATAACTAATAAACTTATAATTCATTATACACTCGTGTTGTGCATTGTTACTTCTCCAGAATTTGTTAATACTTTAGAATTAAAATATTTTAAAATTTTAAATAAAGTTAGAACCTATTGTTCTAGCTTTTCATTTATTTCGAAGTACTCGTACATTTGAATATTGACGTACTTAGTTATATCATAGATCATGAATAATAAAATAGATCATGCATGCATACGGGCGCTGTGAGCCGAAAAATAGGTTGTCGGGAAAATAGTGCATGATCGCTCCGCGAGGTAGCGCTAGGGAGAAATCATTGGTAGCATTGGTGTTTCACACAGCTTCCGTCGTTTCCCCAATAGATAGCGCCGCTATCGTCAAATTTCCAGTGGAACGAAATATTTCATTGGATCGGAGTTCTATTAGGTTATCAAAATACAATGGTTATACCTTCTCATGTCATCCCGGACCTTTCAAACATTGATAACTCTGCATTAGACATGAAAAATAACTTAGAACAATTTTTACAAACATTACAACGTTTTCAATCAACTTGGAATATCACTTTCAGACCATGGTAAAACTAGAGTAACCGATTTTTTTAACTGCTTCTCTTTTAGAGTTTGACAGTGTGGCCAATCTGTAATAAAACCCTTGTAATACATTTTGTACTTTCTTTAAAAGTGATCTGATCGATTTTTGATAATATAAGGAGTGTTAAACTTAAATCGTTTACGTCATCTGTCTAAAGTATCAACACATAAGGTAATCCCCTGTTCTACCGATCCAACAATGAGGAAACATTTCATTCAGCAGATGTTGAAATTGAAAGTGATAGGTCTAATGGGGAGAGTCCAGTATTGTTGAAAAGGCCCTTAACAGATTGCAAACTTGTTGCAAAACAGAATGCAATATCTTTTCACTACGGGAAACCCGGTTAAATTTCCATCTATTATTACCGGGACGATAATGTTGTTGCCAACTACGTTCACTTTCTGAGGTTCTCGGGTGTGGATTTATCTCATACAATGTGGATTTTGATCCATCCAATATCTGCAACTATGTCTACTTTCACGGCCATTTAGCGTGAAAGTAGTTCCATCCGAAAATAATGTAGTGTCAGCAAACTCCTTATCACATTTTCACACGATTACATATAAAACAACCCAATGGCAGTTATCATCCTCAGACAGTTCATGATGTAGACAAACACTGTGTAAGGGTGGTAGCCATGTTTCTCGAGGATATTTTTAACTGACTTTTCTGCTTAAGAGTTTTTCGAGCCGACCTTCGATAAAATTTTTGAGGGACAACTAATGAGATTGAATCATTTTTAACAGACTTCGTTCTTCAACGTATCTTGTAGTCTTGTACTTGTAGTTTTCTCAATCTTTTTAACCGTCTTTATTGCAGTTGATTTTAACTGTCAGAGTTCTTTTGGCGAATGTTTCGTTAAACAAATTATCTATTTGTTAATATAAGTGCACACTATCTCCGCATCATAAACAATGTATTTCTCTCTTTCATTTAGAGACATCGCCAATAACTTAGTTTGTAGTAACAATTAAGCTTAGTACAAATAATGCAGTCTCAACGGCTCACTACTAACTTAAATCAGAACGATACAGTCACAAGACACACTAGACGCATTACTGGACGCCGGTGGACACGAAGGCTGCTTTGGACATTTCAAATGATAGTTCAAATAGGACAAGCTAAGATTGGATCAAACCTGCTGGCTTGACTAGTACCATTGACTATATAAGTACTAGACCATTGACTATATATAAGTACTAGACTAACCGAGCTAACGGGCGGTCTGTACCGCGGTCCAGGACCATGAGTAGACGTAGTACAGGACCATCTCGCTAGGAGTCGTAGGAGCAGCACCGGTATTTGGCAAAAGACAGAAACTTGTACATCTGCACAAAATAGCAGAAAACGTACTTGTTTTCATTATTAGAGTGAACTAAAGGTTGTTGTTGTCACTGAAGCTGCCTACTTGATGTTGGCTTTTATCAGTTTAAAAAAACTTCAAAATCGTTCCTTTACCTTGATCTTTATTGCGTTTATTACTCTACCACTCATCTTACTATAATAATATAATAATTCTACTGAAACGTTCGCCCTTTAACGTTTGGTAACCCTATTGATATCTATTTCTGAAGATCTACCGTGCCGATTTTAGTGCTGTTTGTTATAAATGACAGAAAATGTTGTCATTATTATAAAAAAATTATGAAATATCAATTATATTTCATGGGCATATTTAAAAGGGCACTTTTTAAGTTTTTGGGGTTTTATATTAAAATCCTATTATTTCTGAAGATCTACTGGCCGATTTTAGTGCTGTTTGTTTTAAATGACAGAAAACGTTCTCATTACTATAAAAAAATTATGAAATGTCAATTTTATTTCATGGGCATGTTTAAAAGGGCACTTTTTTAGTTTTATGTTAAAATCCTATTGATAGCTATTTCTGAAGATCTAAAGGACCCATTTTAGCGCTGTTTGTTTTAAATGACAGACAATGTTGTCATTATTATAAAAAAATTATGAAATGTCAATATTATTTTATGGTTTTTAAAAAAATGGCACTTTTTGAGTTTTTTTTGTTTGTTTTATGTTAAAATCCTATAGATAGCTATTTCTGAAGATGTACCGGGCCGATTTTAGTGCTGTTTGTTTTAAATGACAGAAAATGTTGTCATTATTATAAAAAATTATGAAATGTCAATTTTATTTCATGTGCATATTTAAAAGGGAACTTTTTGGCTTTTATGTTAAAATCCTATTGGTAGCTATTTCTGAAGATCTACCGTTCCGATTTTAGTGCTGTTTGTTTAAAATGACAGAAAATGTTATCATTATTATTAAAACATTATTGAATATCAATTTTATTTCATCGGTATATTTATAAGGGCACTTTTCGAGTTTTTTTTAATTTAGTTTAAAACCTTTTCCGGTTGATATCGGTTTCTGGAGATCAACCTGGTCGATGGTGCGGTTTGATTTAAATGAAAGAAAATGTTGTCATTATTATAATAAAATTAAGAAATGTCATTTTTATTTCATCAATAATGTCAATTTTAGATTTTTTTTAGTTTTAGGTTTTTTATTGATAACTATTTCTGGAGTTCTGCGTGTCCGATTTTCGTGTCGTTGGTTTTAAATGAAAGAAAATCTCATTATTTTAAACAAATTATTAAATGTTATTTTTTCAATTATTTTGCACTTTTGAGTTTTTTGTTTTTAGGTTAAACCCCTATTTTTTACTATGATTTTAGTTTTTTTCCAGTGAAAACTTCATTAGGTTGGGCACTTTTTGCATGGAGAAAAATGATTGAACTCCCTTCACCGTCATCGTCATCGCACTTACACAACATTTTTTAAGGCTCCGTCACATCTTCGCAATTATTTAAGGTTCTGTTGCATCCCCGCAAATATTTAAGGCTACGCCGCATCTCCGCAATTATTTAAGACACAGTCACATCCCCGAAATTATTTAAGTCTCTATCGGATCTCTACAATTATTTAAGGCTCTGTTGCATCTCCGCAATTATTTAAGACACAGTTGCATTCCCGCAATTATTTAAGGAATCTCCACAATTATGTAAGGCTCCGTCACTTATCCACAATTATTTAAGGCTCCATTGCATCTCCGCAATTATTTAAGATCTCATTACAACAGTATACATTATTAAAAAAATACTTCTTAATAACTCGAAAATAAAGTTAACTATATGAACCTAAAATCTTTTCACTTCTAACGGCAGACCCACGACTGCCTGTTTTTAAAATGTCATTTTTATTTCATCAGTGCATTTATAAGGCACATTTTGAGTTTTGGTGGTTTTAGGTTAAAACCCTTTTGATTTTATATTATACCTATTTCTGGAGATCTATATGGCCAATTTTAGTGGTGTTTATTAAAAATAAAATTGAATATTGTCTTTATTATCAAAATGTTATGAAAAGTAATTTGTATTTCATCGGTATTCTTATAAATTTACTTTTTGAGGTTTTTTGGTTCTAGATTAAAACACTTATACGACATATTTATGAAGATCTACCGGGCCCATTTTAGTTCTGTTTATTTGAAATAAAAAGAGAATATTATTATTATTATTATAAAAATGTTATGAAAAGTAATTTGTACTTCATCCTAATACTTCTTATAAGGACACTTTTTGAGGTTTTTTGGTTCTAGATTAAAACCCTATTGATACCTATTTCTGGAAATCTATGCAACCGATTTTCGTGCGGTTTGTTTTAAATGAAAGTAAATGTAATTATTATCAACAAAATAAGAATTGTCGTTTTTATTTCATCGTTTATTTATTAATTACTTGTTAATTTATTTATTACTGTTATTTTTATAATTAATTATTATAATAATTTCCAGGAAAAAAACAGTTTATTAGGGGGTTTTCTTGCTATGGACATAACGGTTGGGAATTAATGACGCACACGTTGTTTTGTAACTATAAAAAGAGTTATTCTCATAAACACATTTCCATAGTTTTAGTTTGCTATTGACACTTTTCAAAAATATTTTTAATCTAAATTATTTAATAACATAAATTTACTTTCTATTGGGGTAATGAACGCATTAATATATACTGAGTTTTTTTAGTTGTTTTGCTCACCACATTAGGTGACCAAGTGACGTAGCCAGTATTTTGTAAAGGTAGGTGTCTGGCCTAAAGTGGCCTACCGGGGAAAGAGGGGGAACCGGGGTGGAAAGGGAAGGGGCGGACCCTGAGGCCCTGAAAACAGTGTTTTGATACCATTTTTAACTGACAAATGCATATAAAAAATACGTTTTTATATTAAAAAAAATACAAACTTTTTACTAAATATTTCAAAATATTTAAGTACAAAATATAATTAACTAGACTGTAAAGAATTAATTAATTATCCAACTCCGCTGATATTTTTCGCCAAGCATCTAATTTCATATTTTTGATCAAATGATAATTATTTAGAGGATCCCAAAGAATGGATTCGTTTCTAAAGGATTATATTAATTTAATTTGCTTCTGAGCAATCCTTAGGCCTACTTAATCAATGAATACCGGTTTATTGGAAAACAATAATCAAACGCGCGCTAAAAACGGCAAACCTTTCACGCTCTCGTCCAAATATGTTCGGCGAACATTCAAAGTGTTCTTCGAAAATACCGACAGGAGATGGATCGCTGCGTCCGCGCGTGCGACCCGTATAAATATGACGAATTCAATGCGCACGAGCGGTGCGAGCGTGTGTGTGGGGACTGTCAAGGGTTAACTTTGTCGGTACAGCGTATAGATTTAATTTACTTTTTGTACAACTGGTGAAACATTTATCTTTAAAGTGCAGTTCACACACAACTTTGCGGTTTAGCGTTGTAGGAGCTAGGGATGACAGGGTCTCATTTGAACAGTTGACAATCCATTGTTCACAAATTTCTGCTCTTTTAATGGGAAAAGAAAAAAAAATGAAGGGACGGATTACGACCTTTCGTGTTGCTGCAGCCAGTAAAACAACATTTATGCTGCCTTTTACCTTTATTTGAACTGTCCATTGTTCGAGGTATAGCCGAATCATATAATTACTGAATAATCTATATTATAATAACCTTATGAACTCATAAAATATATACACTAATATTACGTACGCACTATTCTTATTGAAGGTCTATGGTCTACCGTACACACACACACATACTCACGCAAATTCTCACACTTAAACTCACACTAACGACTCCAAACAAAAACTTAAAAAAACACACTGTCACTATTATACGATAAAATTTAAAACAAATCATAAAACTAATAAATTTTAGGTTAGGCACCTGCTGACAACGATCTCCATACTAGAACTGGCGTGATATCTACTCACCCGCTAAAAGCTGCTAAAAGGTTGGGGTCAGGGAGGAAAATCACAAGCCTTATCAGTCAATACGTTGCCAAACGTTGCTACTTCACTTGTTTAACAGTCTTAGTTAGGCTTACAGTTTGGATTGAGTAATACAAAAGTCCGGCCACCCCTTAATAATAAAAAAAATTTACATATCCCAACTGCACCATTTTTCACATAAAAAAAATCGGAAATAGCCTATTTTTAAAAATTACAATTTTTTAAATATTCATATGTTTGTTAATTTTAAATTTTAAGGGCAGATATTTCGGAAAATTATTGTTTATTATGTGTACTTGAAACAGGAGGAAGATCAAAATTTGTCACGTTATTAGTTTTTGCACAATTGCAGTGTAAATAATTTAGGCCAATATCTTTCAATTAACCTGAGTGGCCCGATTTAAATTTACAAAACGGATACTGCGGTGGAGAAGTACTACGCAGATGATCCGCTAAACATACTTGAGGTTTATCTTTTTTTTTTACTTATCTCACTTTTACTTATCTGAAGAATTTTGATTGGAAGTTAGTCAGAATAGATGTAAGAACAACGATGTTAAGGGTCTGCTCCAGTAAACGAGAAAGCAACCGGAAACGCAACCGCTTCTCACTGTATTCCTATCTAAACAGTGCAATTTCTTGCAGCTGGACGCTTTGACATTGCCTCATTTCAAACCATTTTGTAGGCGATGATAACCACCTAGGTTTTTCGCCTTTAAAAACCAAAAAAAAAAACAAACAAACCATTTTGTAAGTCTATCTTTTGTAATTGAGTGTTGAAAAAAAAACTGAATATTCTTTATAAAATTTCAGATCCGGCTTTACAAATTATTTTTCATTATTAATTTTTTATTGTGTTAGGAAAAAAATTCAAACTTTGTACTTACAAAATATCAATTACATAACAAATCAAAAGCATTTAAAAAAATGTAAATTGCAAGACGGATGCGTATTGTAACTTTGCTTAAAATGAGACCTTGCAAACAATTTTATGATAAAGAGTAACCGAAATAAATGGTTTGAAATTTAACATTGCTCTTATGGGATAAAAATCCAAGATGACCGCCACTACAGCAGACCCTTAATTTACCGCAATGTGCAGAAAAATCATGCAAAAAGTAGTAAACGTTGCAATGCCTTGTTTATTTCCGCAAACATTTGTGAAGCTTCGTTCTGAGTGGGGAGTGGGGAGTGGGGTTCGTTTACTTCCGCCGACCTTCGATGTTATTTGTCCACTGAAAAATATTATATTATGTTTAAACCGTTTTTATGTTTTATATTCCAAAAAGTGTAAAATATACAACTTTGTTGTAAAAATAAATAACGTTAATTTTTGAAGTTATAGTTCTTTGCGCCCATTGTAATCGGGGTGGGGTGTCGGTTGAGAAACCGCGTCACGCGTTAGGGGTAAAATCCGGAAAGTGCCTTTTTATACCTTTCTTCGTTTATTCGTATACTTTCCTATACTTCAAAACGTCGGATTGATTTGAAACTTAGCACTTATCAAGGACCGATGACAATGCAATATTAATTTTGTTGGGTGTAGTAAGTGAGCACTGATCATGGTCCCCTGAACACGTTTTCGGCAATCATTAAAAATTTTATATGCAGGGTAATTCACGACGATATGCAGAAACTTCGGGAGCTCATTCATTTTGTTGGGTGTAGTAAGTGAGCACTGATCATGGTCCCCAGACTAACTGTGACCAACCAAACAGATGCAACGATAGTATTCATAAGCGAATGTAACAAAGAAGGAATTATCCACTTAGTTTTAAATTGTAGTCCCTTAAAATTTTGAATTTATACCTAGAATGTGTTTATTTTTCCAATAATTATAAAACAATATAGGCCTAAGTTAAACTTGAAAATATTTATTAGTCTTTGGAATAAATTGTGTTTAAATGTTCTTTAGAACAGATGAGGTACGATCCATATGGGACTAGACTATATCAACGATGGTAATTTAAAAATTTAATTATCAACCCAAAAGCCCAAATATATATATTAATTATTAAATTAAACAATATTTTACCTCATTTGGCTCCGCCACGTGACTTCTTTGCTTCAGTTTTCCTGACGCGTTTCAGAGCTTGTGCCCCATCCTCAGAGAATC
>JAGFPH010001891.1:36893-47860 GCA_018207615.1 Philaenus spumarius
AATGTGTTGACGATCTCGAGTGAGTGATTCTCTGAGGATGGGGCACAAGCTCTGAAACGCGTCAGGAAAACTGAAGCAAAGAAGTCACGTGGCGGAGCCAAATGAGGTAAAATATTGTTTAATTAAACAAACGTGACTTGGATACTAAAACAAAATGAATCTTAAATTAATTATTAGTTCAGACCCCGAAAGAGGAGCGACTCGAAGGATCCTTGCCCGGGTGAAGATTTTTCCTTGAGCCTGCTCTACCCACAACTACCACCATTGACTATAAACAAAATGGTCGCCATTTTGGCTATGGTTGTCCAAAAAAGATTTTTTTACATCAAAATTCTTATTTCAACAGGACCTTTACAGTGATGTATCACATAACTATTGGTCTCATTTGAAAATTTTGAGTTACCCCCTCCCCCACCAACCCCCTTTCGACCAAAATTGAACAATGGGTATTATGTTTCTTTAGCAGCCCCTCACTGTAACAAATATTGCCGCAAACCGCATTTAGCTATCTTAACAAATAACCAAGATAAAGGGGGGTGCAAGTTACTCTACAGCCACCCTGTATAATATACTAACTGATAATTTCTAGTTGAAAATAGTGTCAAAAGTTTATTCTTGACAAGGTATTGAATAATTGCAAGACAACTGTATGTCATATTATGAACAAACAAATCTATACATATAAAAGGCAAAGCCCTCACTCACTCATGTGAAATTTGGTACATGTATTTGCCACAGGGGAAATGATTTTAAAATATTTGGCCTGCAAGGGTTGAATCAACCCCTAAAAAAATGCACATTGTTTCTCTGTTTGAAGTTATTGTTTGTCAATGATGGATGTTGAATTTTATTATATTATTCCCGAAACGTCGTGTTTGATTATTTAACACACAAATGATGGCAAATGTCCGAACATATTGTTTGTTATATATTTCAAAAACCTTACCACCTAGGAACTTGAAATTTGGTACACATATTGCTCATAGGCACTAGAGGCGCACTAAGAAAGCATTTTAAAATAATTGGCCTTTAAGGGTTGAAACAATCCTTAAAACAATAAATATTGTTTGTTATATATCTCAAAAACCTTACCTCCTAGAAACGTGAAATTGGGTATAAGTATTTGTCATAGGAGCAAGAGGCATAATAAGAAAGGATTTTAAAATATTTGGTCTGTAAAGATTGAAACAACCCCTAAAACAATAAATATTGTTTGTTATATATCTCAAAAACCCTATCTCCTAGGAACGTGAAATTTGGTACACATATTTTTCATAGGACCCAAAGGCAAACTAAGTAATGATTTTAAAATATTTGGTCTTTATGAGTTGAAACAACCAATAACAAAATAAGTATTGTATGTTATAATTTCCTTAAAGTTAGAAAACAAAAATGTTTTACGTTTATTTCCTACACGATAGATATAAAAAGTAAACCAGTTTTACATTTTGTAACGTTCTGCTAATAGGTGAAAATGCATTAACAACCCCTAAAACTGTAAATATTAATTGAATACCGCCTAGGAACGTGAAATTTGGTACACATATTGCTCAATAGGGGCTAGAGGCGAACTTAGAAAGTATTTTTAAATATTTGGCCTTTAAGGGTTTAAACAACCTATAAAACAATAAACATTGTTTGTTATACTTTCCTTAAAGCAAGAAAGCTGAAATTTTATACATTTATTTCTTAGAAGATACATATAAAAAATAAAGCAGTTTTACCATTTTATCAAGTTCTGCTAAGGTGTGAACATTTAGTAACAACCCCTATAACTATAAATATTAATTTAATACCGTTAAGAAACGTGAAATATTTGGTTCACATATTGTTCATAGGCGCTATAGGCGCTCTAAAATAGGATTTTAAAATATTTGACCTTTAAGGGTTGAAACATCCCCTAAAACAATATATGTTGTTTGTTTACTTTCGTTAAAGCTGAAATTTTTTACATATATTTCTTACAAAACACATATGAATACATTATTCATACATTCCTTAAAACTAGAGAGCTGAAATTTTATGAAAAGTAAATGACTTTTACATTTTGTTACTTGCTGCTAGGTGTGAAAATGTGTTAACAACCCCTAAAAACAATAATTATTAATATTCATACATTCCTTAAAACTAGAGAGCTGAAATTTTGTACATTTATTTCTTACACGATACACATAAAAAGTAAACCAGTTGTACATTTCGTTACGTGCAGCTAAGGGTTGAAAATATAATAACAAACCCTAAAAACAATTAATAATTTGTATTCTTTCCTTAAAGCTAGAGAGCTGAAATTTGGAACTTATTAACTTTAAGAAAATATTTAAGATGTAACCTAATCAAAACTAACCCGATAATGCATTCGCAATTAAAGACGCTGCAAATATCAAGCTAAGACTGTGATTTACCAGTCTGTAGATTTAGCGGTTGAAAAAAAAGACGCTCTTCACTCTGAATTTTGTATTTATTTAATTTATTTAGCACACATACCATGACGAAGACAATTTACAGGCAACCAGTGAACAATAAATACCAAAGTAATTGAATATAAATGTTATAATTCACTTTAATAATAATAGATGAAAGAAAATGAGAGAATACTATGACAATTAATTATAAATCATGGTGATGCAACAAAAAAATTCCCTGTAGCGAAGCAAGGGTATTCAGCTAGTAGATAATAAAGAGATGCATAAATGGTACAGTTTTCATTCAAATTGAATATACAAAATTTCAAGAAATAAGTTCTTAAAGTTAAAAATTATGAAATCAAAGAGAACCAAAAATACATAATTTATGAAGTTTAATGCAAAAATATCAAAAATAATGTGTAGAATGTATATATATGTATGTGTAAAACCGAATCCAGTTTTGTAGGTTTTAGACGTAGAGTTTAGAAGAATAAAACCTATACTTCAAATATATTTAATTAAGTGTAGACAACAACGCCATTTCTTTTTAGGTTGCAAGATAACCTATTGCTCAAAGTTTAAATCAGAAGTCGGCTTTGTGTAAAGAGTTGTTTTCTAATTACACAAAGTAAGAATGGGTCAACATTAACATTAATTTCTATAATAAAATATGATTTATAAGCCTATAGTTACAATATTCTTTTAATATTCCCGTTAACATTGTTTTATTGTAATTGTATGTAATTAATTTAATCATTGTATTATCTTTCAATAATAATAACGTGAGTGGACAGTGGACATTGTAAGGAACAGGGCTGGTGATAAACAAATATTAGTCAAGAGAAAAGTGCCAGCCGTTGAGAAAAAACGAAAAACCTATGCAGGAAGCTGCTCGGCTTAGTTTGCCACATTACGGTAAAGTGACAAAGTGGTAGTGCGAGGGGGAAGGGGAAGTTGTGTGACCTCCCTCGAAACTATCTCCTTCTCTCTCGCACAGTACTCAAAATAGGTTTCCGTTTAATATAGTTCGTGATTTCACCACGGAGCGCTGGCCTACTGCTACGCCTAAGACTTGCTTCAGATTACTGCCAATAGGTGCCCTTGCTGTGCCGTCGTTTTTCCTGGCTTCATTTACTACTATACTCTTGGGAAGTCTACTCATGCTTATATAGTCAATGATCAAACCTGTAATGTGACTTTTTTAAATTTTACAATATGAAGCAATGTAATAGCAACATTATTGGACCTTGAGCAGCTGTAATAAAGTTAATTTCAAAGATAAGATTATAACTAAACATTCAGAAAAAGTGCGTTGAAAATTTACCAGAATAAGTCAAGGTAATCAATATAGTTCTATTTTATTGAAATCAAACTTTCTTCATTTTTGGAACACCCTGTGTAGTGCATAGGTGGCTACGGTGCGAGCGACAAGCGACTACAAGATTTGACGCTCTGCGACGCAAATGTCGCCGAGGTCCAGAAAACTTTCCACTGTCGCTCAAATCTCTCTCCATCAGTGTTGCGAAACATATTATCTGAGAAGGCGGATGATCTTGTGCGACTCCCGTACCAGTGAAAAAACCAAGAATGGAACATAAGCTGTCCGATGTACTTACAAAAATTATAATTAGTGAGGTCCAGAGTAGGCTTAGTTTATGGACCGAACTCCTCAATACTGTATCTCTAAACCGCGTCAGCATCAAGGATGCTATGGAATGAGGTTGGAGCAGCCGTTAACTTACCAGGTAATTAAAGTACATTGAAATAGAACGTCAATTATTAACAATTTTACTTACGTCGTCCTTGTAGGCCTCGGATGGTTAAGTAATGGAAGGATGTAATTGTTATGTATTCAGAAGACAACATTTTTGTTCATTTAGTTAACCCTACAAGCGGCAGACAACACTATAGGGGTTTGCCAACTTGATAGATATTATTATTTCAATGGAATTTGTTTCCAAAATATTAAAGTACATTAGTACAATCGCATTTTCTTATCAAATAAATAACCTTTTCGTCCGTCATTCATGGTGTAATGGTATGTATGTTACAAGACAAATGCATTTGGTCATTGGGTTAACACAACCCAAAGACAACAATTTAATAATTCTAGATAAGGCACAAATTGTAACAATATAATAACCCTACAACTGTCCATGCTAACTTTCTGCAATACCATGCCATTGCAAGTTCATTGCTTTTTGCAAGCATTTTTTCAAAAATTCGCCAAATATAGTAATTATACCCCAATCCAAAAGTGTTCCATACCTTTTTTGTAGGAAAAGGTTCAAAGAATCCATTTATGACAGTAAAAAATAGATTGATGTAATATTTTCGAAGTTAGTACGCCAACCCCACGGTAGAATCCACCACATGACTTTGAACAGGGTACTTTTATGGTATTTTACGTTTAGCTCGATTTATGGATAACCAAGCGAGCTATAAGGTCGCGTAAAAAATCAAAATGTGCAGAATATCATCCTACATATATGTTTTTAGGAAAACTTTTTAAAAAATTCATTCTCGTAGGAAAAATCTCAAAAAATAGTTACTTCCGGTCAAAAAACGTGCTTCCGGTTGTTTGATTTTTTTTTGATAACGAACTCGTCCGAGCGACGTAGACAACCAATGTGTGTACCAAATTTGAACCAAATCGGACTTAAAATGCGGCCGCTAGAGTGCGAACACATATATACATATATATATATGATTTTAATGACACCCCAAAACGTGTTCTGGGGACCATGATCGGTGCTCGTTTGCTACTCCCCACCTTGGGTCTTACCATAAGGGCCACTGCAATAGCTCATTTTTCCTATGGAAATTCGCTAATAATAGGCCTAGGATAGTTACTATTCTTTAATAAATTACTAGACCTGTGTGTAGGGAAGTTATGAAAACACAGCTATAATCGGACTATTTCGATTGTCAATAAAAAACATCTGGTGAGCACATCACACAACTTTCCTTACCAAAATAGATGCTGTATCAATTACCAAATTTTTCGAGCGAGAGATTGATGATACCATTTTCGAGTTATAGGAGTATCCGTTTCAAAGAAAGCGGTACTAACTTCAAAACGGTTAATCCCACGGTCCTGATTTTGGTCTCAATCGATTTCTCACCCCCAAAAATGTCAAGGTCGATACCAAACACGGCTAGTTTAAAAAAAAGTCATTTTTGCCCCCAAAAAGGGCGTTTTTGGGGTCAATTTTTGAAAAAATGGAAAAAGTTGAGTGGGGTATCTTTTTTGACATTCTTTTGGACGCTGAATCGAATGAGACCATTTTCAAGTCGATAGGACCAGCCATTTCGGAGATACAAACAAAATAACTTGCGTTTTTGTAATAACTTTTTTCAACGAATTTTTAAGGGTATATAGCGTACATAGCGTGTTAAGGGGGTCTGAGTAGAGTATGTTAGCAAAGTTTAATCAAAATCGTTATTAGAGGGGTTTTGGAGTAAATACCAAAAATGTGCTAAAACTGGTCCCACGGTAAGACACCACCTCCGATTTGCTTCAAATTTACATGGGTTTAATTGTTTACGTGTTTGAAGATATCCTGTAAATTTCAGTTCGATCCGTCCAGCCGTTTGCCCTGTGCACTCCGGACACACACACACACACAGACAGACCAATTGCCAAAAATGCATTTTTTGGACTCAGGGGGCCTTGAAACGTAAAGATATTATGAAAACTCGACATCGAATTTTTGGGTCGATCGCAATACTTACCTTACCTAGTATAGGGTAAGGAAAGTAATACAATAATTCGACCTCCCAGCTGGACCGCTGACGTGAGTTGAGCGAATTTCCAACAATTTGGGAAATAGGTCTACTCAAGAAGGCGTTGAACAGCAGTCTGTGTGTACGCAATATATTAGTAGAATTTGTTTCCTCCTAGTGGCCTCGCGAGTTTGAACCACTTGGATTCGAACCGGGTACTTTTATGGTATTTTACGTTTTGGTCGATTTTGGGGGAACCAAGCGAGCTATAAGGTCGCGTAAAAAAACAAAATGTACAAAATAACATCCTACATTTATATTTTTAGAAAAAACTCTAAAAAAACTTTCATTCTCGTAGTAAACATCTCAAAAAACAGTTACTTCCGGTCAAGAAACGTACTTCCGGTTGTTGGATTTTTTTGGCTAACGAACTCGTCCGAGCTACATAAACAACCAACACGTGTACCAAATTTGGACCAAATCGGACTTAAAATGCGGCCGCTAGAGTGCGAACACATATATACATATATATATATATATGATTTTAATGACACCCCAAAACGTGTTCTGGGTACCATGATCGGTGCTCATTTGCTACTCCCGACCTTACCATAAGGGCCACTGCAATAGCTTATTTTTCCTATGGAAATTCGCTAATAATAGGCCTAGGATAGTTACTATTCTTTAATAAATTACTAGACCTGTGTGTAGGGAAGTTATGAAAACACAGCTATAATCGGACTATTTCGATTGTCAATAAAAATACAGTAACGTCAATTTAAAATGCTTGTTAAAAAGTTGGTATCCAGATAAGAATTATGATCTGTGTTTCCGACGTCTATTTGACCTTGGGCGTGTCACAGAATCGCGGATAGTCATAGGATAATGTATTCAAATGCAATGACATGAAAAGATTGCTTAGCCATTAGGCTATTAATTGCGTAAATACGTGCTAAATCTTACAATGCTGACTTGCAATTAGTTAAGGTTACGGATTGCCAGTTATTAGGTTTATATCTGCAAATCATTTTATTATTCTTTAACGCTAGATGACTATCTCGACGACATAGACATAGGCCTAGTAATTAATTCTCAAACGTTATTCATAACTCTACTAGTAAGTTCTTAGAAAATAGCCTATATTGTTTAAGGGTAATGTAGCCTACTAAAACTTTTTAAATAAACTTAGAATAATTACTTCCCTCTAACCTCAAGTGGCTATATTTAGGCCCGTTGTGAGCTGGGTGTCTACCTGGCGATTGCTAGGGGTCCCCGTGAAAAGGATGTAGTACCATCTCGTCCCAGTGCTATCTCGTCCAACATCCGATTTCCTAGAAAAAAGTGCCATCTCGTCCAGGTAGCCGGAGGTTCATGATCCCTGTGGTTGTGCGCCCTCGCCTAGCTCTGGGATTCCCGTGGAATCTCACCCCTCTCCCTTTTGTTTGTAGCCTACATACATCCCGAATACTAACCTAACCTAACCTAATATTTATTGGTATGCGTTCCAATCTGCTACAGCATGGGGCTATGAAACTATTCGGAGGGAAGTATCCCGTACCTGTGTCAGGTAGAAAGTTGGTGAGTTTATATGTGGCCGACACCATTTGACAAAGCTTAATAAAAAGAATTAATCGTTCCAATAGTTTTTGTAGACCTGTCAAGTAAACAATAGCATAGGTTTTTGGACGAGATGGCACTAGTTGGCGGGTAGAGAATTAACCCTCCCGCCCTACGTTCGTGGAATCTGGACGAGATAGCACCTGGACGAGATGGCACGACACTGTGCAAAGAGGCCCCCAGGTGCTTAATCAAAATCAATCTTCATCAGAATCAGAACTTGAACATTTTCGCCGCGAAAACAAAGATGATCAACGGGAAATTAATTTCACCAGAAAATCTGCACCATTACAACATGCAGTAAGTCAGAACTGGTGGTAAAAGAACTGAATCAACTTGCAACTTACTACCCTACAGTGTTGACAGGTCGGATGCAGATACTTACCTTGTGCTTTATAAAAAATCTATGAACGAACAACTCAGTCTGGTCTTTTTCAAATGTGTATGTAACTATGAAATTAGTAATGACACTGCCATGTACCCAGGTTACAAGTGAAAGATTTTCCTCTAAATTAAAAATTGTTAAATCGTTTGAGATCTTCTCTAATCCAAGAGCTACTATCGCCATTGATGTTGATGGCAGTTGGAAGAGATGTGTTTATAGATGAATTGGCAACTTCAAATGAAGGACTTAGGCGATAATAATTAGACGATGAGTCTTACGTTCATACGTTTACGTTATAAGACACACCTGACGGGATCAGTTTTACGTGCACATTCTTCGTGAAGAAAATTGTTCATACAGGCTTGTTTGGATGTGTTTAGAGAATCGAAATGTACATTTACCAAAATCAAAACCACTATTTTTATCAAGATTCAAGTAAAAACATAAAAAATGACGGGGTCAAAACTTAAAAAAATTTTATTTTATATATTGCACATGCACACATATATATCAGTCCAAAAATATATAATTTTAGACTGGGACCAATACTCCAACTTGGCATCTTCAGTCTGTTGTAGCAGGGAATTTCTGATTTTAGGTAAATTATCTTCAAGATATTTATCAAAATTTTCCTTCTCTCATTTAATACTATTGAGAACAATACTCATTAGCATTAGGTCTTCCTTGTTTTAGCGTCGGTAATAAATAAATTTGTGATCACTCACGAGTCAGTCAATTTTTGATTTTGAAATTTTGATAATCAAACCAATAGTTCAAATGAGGAAGAAGAAAGAGGATGTTGTCGGGTTTAAAACTTAGAAAAATGTTTAAAAACTGTCCTGCAATGTGCAAATCATAAGTAAAAGTATTCTTACGAATAATATATATTACATTTTTCGCACCAGTTTAGAGTATTTCATACCCTCCGGTAAGGGGGCCCTACGAGGTAATAAATCTCCAGAGACCTGAATTTAGCCAGACCGGTACTGGCTATATTTACATAATGTGTGTAGGCCTAAGTTTTACCAATATTGCCATTGACTTTACAAGCAACGTATGTTATTATTATTTCATGAATAGGTAATTGACGGTGCAAAATTTAGGATCTACTATTATCTTCTTTTTTCTAACCTAATTTATCCGTTTTTAACCGTCAGGTAAACAACAGTTCAACTGTTCTTCACTTACGTCCTAAAACTGGTAATAACAGTTGAAACTGTGCTTTGGTCCAAGCATCATTTTGTTTCTAAAATAATATAATATTTAATAGGTCGTGTAATATATCAGCACACATCGTTTTTCACTAGGGGCCGCACCCTTGCTCGCTTCGTTCACCAATACCTGTGGCCACTCGCGGCGAAGCAAATGCAAACAAATAACAGTATTGTAAACTGATATTTTCACTGAAATGACGATGGGTCAGAGAATTAGGGTAGAGTAGTGGGGATCCTGACGCATACGCAGTATTGTCAGGTTTTTGCGTGAATGAAAGGATTTTTTTATATAATACTGTAGAATGATATAAACTTTATCTAAAATCTTCTCGAGACAGCAAAAATAATACGGAATTTTCCTTGCATGTTAACATGATCTAGATTTTGTTTAGCGAATTTTTTTAGAACAGTGTTTGAGACTAGAAATCTTCGGCGAATGACATCAATTGGTTGACAACGATTGTCGATTACTAATATTGTAAAATTTTAATATTATTGTCTACTAATCGAATCGTAAAGACAATCCATTATCTACAAAGTTCATAATATGGCATTATTATTATAAGATAGGCTATGGACGCAAACAGTAGTCAGTAGTTTTCAGTTTAAAAATTCAGTACAGTAAGCCTTACTACACACGTGATTCGCTTAGCCATTTTGTCACGTGTTAAAAGGAGTGGTAGCGTTGTTGATTGTCCCGAGTAAAGGTAAGACTACACTTGTCAGATTCGGTCCGGTCATCTTCGTCCCGAAAAAATGCGGAACAATGCTTCTCGTGTTTTTAAATGGAAGCGGCTACACTAGTTCGGTCCGGTCCTCTCCTCTCCGGCCCGACGAGAAAGTATCCTCCATTCATCCGCATTTTGACGAAAGTGAGAGGAGCGGACCGGAGAGGATCTGACAAGTGTAGCCACGTTCTTCCAAGATTCGGCAGTGCCTCGGGTGTTTCGGCGAGCACTCGACACTTTCCGATGTCACGTGACTACCACGTGCAGTCCGTCATTTATTAAAAAATTATCTTAGAGATTATCTTTAGTATAGTTTTGTTAGTATTATCAGTTCTTTACATTTGGTAGTCCTGTTGGATTTACATTAGGGTTGTAAAGATACCAAAATTCGTATTTATTCTTAAAGCAGTTGGTAAATCATATCAGGGATCATATCATTAATCATCAGTCCCTGATACTCATAATCATAAAAAAATGAAACACATAGCCCATTATATTCATATACCATTTCAAAACATTAGTAATAAGATTTCATCATGATATTTAAAAAAACCCATATAGGCTTAAGTGAAGGACAAAGAATATGTAAAAGGGAGAAAGAAGAAATAATAATGTTGAGGAGGAAGAAGAGGAAGATAGTTGCAAAAGAGAGGAAGAAGAAGGTAATCAATTGTGAGAGTTCACTACTAGCTTTGTTGGAGAGCAGTTGATATTTTAGTTTATGGCAGACATTTTAAAAACCTACAACATTCATCTACTAAATTGAAACCAGAAGAAATAGTATCAAGTACAGTATAGGCCTATACAAAAATTTAAAAAAATATAATATCAAAAATTTAATATCTACCAAGACATTTTGGGTGAGTCAACTAAATTAGTACCTAATCACAAA
>JAGFPH010001891.1:47960-72085 GCA_018207615.1 Philaenus spumarius
ACCTGATTTTATTCCAACTTGTGCGCTAAAACATAATATGTAGGCCTAATTTTATTAGTACTATGCATCCCAGCTTACTTCCAATTTTTGTAAAGCTGCAGGCCGATACAAATTGCATAGGCTATACTAGTTTATATAATACACATGTATGCAAATACCAGCTGGGGGTCCTAAAGTAAATTTACATTAATTAGGCCTATGGATATAGGCCTAATTAATGTAAATTTACTTTAGGACCCCCAGCTGGTATTTGCAGATGCTTTTAGGAAATAGAGTAGTGCTGCCTACCTCTAAGCCCATTCTACTGTAGGTTGAATATTAGTAAACATAGGCCTACTGTGACTAAAGACTGTAAGTTAGAACTTAAGGCAATTTTTTTTAATGCTTGCATATCTATTAATACAAAACAACTTGATTATTGATATGACCAACTTATCTATCTTTACAAAGTGGAAACATACTGTGACTACAGATATAAGTTAGAACTTAAGGTTTTTTTAAAAATTTCATCGATTCAAAATACGTTGATGCAACGAATACGTATATCGGTTATCCGTAGTTTTATGTAAGGTAAACATGGAGTCTAGCTATCGTGTTTATTTACGTTCGCATGCACAGTCCAATGTCATTGTAAAGATACGACTAACTACTTATTTCCTGAGTTAAATAAGTTGTTAATTGATTTTAAGTTTAAAGTGTTTTATTTTATATTATACTAGTGGACCCGGCAATGCTTCGCTATTGCTTTATTTAATTTTAAGGGTAGTTATCAAATTTCATTCTTTTGACTTAAGTTATTGAATTGCAAATGGTATTTATGTCAACAATTTATATAAACAATTTATATAAACAATATTTCAAACAGCATATATGTAAGTAAATAGATATGTAACAACCGATGTTTGAATTGAATTATAATACAGTAAGCATTTTTCGTTGATTTTTGTTTGTGTTGTTTGTCAATCTAACCTAAAAAAGCTGTTTTGGTTTTTGAAGAATAATAACCCGATTATAAATTAGAGAAATTGGTTGCAAATAAAAGTGTTTTGGTTCATTGTAGGCCTAACCTAAAATTATGTTCAGTTTTTGATCCATAACAGTTGTTTTATTTATAATAATATGTAACAACCGATGTTTAAATTGAATTATAATATAGTAGGCCTAAGCATGTTTTATTGATTTTTGTTTGTGTTTGCTTTTAATTTGTCAATCTAATCTAAAAAGCTATTGGTTTTGAAGAATAATAAACTGATTATAAATTTGCTAAAGTTGCTATGGTAATGAATGTAAACAAACATGTATTACTAAGCATTTTATACGAACAGCTGTTTTTGAGCGCTATGGTCTTGAGTCCATACAAAAGAGGCGGTTTATTTTTTTTCCAAATTTGAAACTTTTTCGGGAAACTTTTCAAATTTTTCTTTATATAAAAACCTAGTTCGGACTATTACGAACATTTTAAAACAAAAAATTGCCAAATTGGTCCAGCAGTTCTCAATTGATGCGATTTCAAAGAAACAGCAATTCATTTTTATTATATAGATTTATTAAATTTTGCAAATTATATTTTCTGTTTTCATTTATTTAGGACTTTAGAATTTTCTTGCATATAAGTTAAATTGGCACCTCTGCCGCAGTATGGTGGTGGTTGTAATGTAAACTTTCTCTGAATATATGCATATATAGGCTATTGTTTGTAAGAAAACAATAAGATCAACCAAAACATAAAATAAGCACATTTAACATAAAAAGGCAGTTAATAAATGTCTAAACATAGGATGCACTTACATTAATTACTACCCATAACGTCTGAACGGCTATTATTAGTTTTCAATTCGTATTTTAAAGCTAATCACATATTGCATATTTAATATTACAATATATACAAATAATTATAAAACAAAAAATACTGTTAGGTCTTTCATAAACATAAAAAATTATGTTTACATATAAGGCAATAAGGCTCACTTTCGAATGCTCTCCTGTGACGTAGGTCAAAGTTCTAGATATTTTGCGCTAGGTATAACTGCATGAGACTTAACGATGAACTTTTATTAGAATACCACTGTAGTACTTGTTGAAGACCTTTTTAGGAAAGTTAGAAGTGCTGACAGCTTATATATAATAACAAACTGGAAATCTTATCTTCTAAAGCGAGAGATAATTGTTTGTCTGCTAAATGGATCTGGAATCTCCGTCTAAGGATTTTTCATTTTTTGATTTTATATGGGGCTTTTGGCCACGAGAAATCGATTGGAAATGGTCACCAGTCTGGGAAAATTCGTTTTCTACGTCTTTTTATTAAATTAAAAAGTGAAATTTGTCCATTTTAAACAATACAAAGCACAGCTGATGCAAATGTTTTCAATGCCATTATAATAATCATCTGCTTTCTTTTAAACTGTATATTTTATTAGAGGTAAGCCTAATGTTGTATCTATTTATAGTTACCATGGCAACGAATACTTCTGCTAAATAAACATACCCTTTATTTAGTTGTTTAATGTTATAGGCCTAACCTAAACGATGTTCACGGAAATTTGCAATAATAGTTATTGACGTGAGCGAACTAGGCCCTAGGCCTAAATCGATATTGAAATATTAAACTTTAATTTAGGCCTGACTTATTTCTGAGGCATAGCGTTGAGATTATGGTTAATCCTTTAATCTGTATTTTTATTACTGGAAATCCTAATGTTGTACTGTATATACTCTTTATTTAGTTGTTTAATGTTATAGGCCTAACCTCAAAACTCAATAATCCAATATTTATTATTGAAATCATAGCCCTGCTTATAATCGAGCTTTAGCTCGGTCTCCTGGTACTGTACTATAACTGGAGACTGTGTTAAAGTTAATTATGTTATATTATACAATATACAAACTAAAGAAAAAACTATATTTTTTAAATATATTATCAGCCTTTATATAAATTATGTCAAATATATATATATTATATAGGCATAGCCTACTAAAACTTTTTGAGACGTGTTTTTAGATGCTTCACTTGAGAACATAGTGTTTACATTTAGTAGGGCTTACTGGTATAAGTTCTTAAGGACTGCACAAAATTACTGACTTTCTTATAAAACAAGGATGTTAGCCGATGCTATTTCAAACATTAGTGGTATAGCCTACTAAAAGTTTTCCATTTTATGCTCCAAGGCTGCTAATTTTTAGTCTCTTCCACTTATAATTTTGGTAATAGTAAGACTGGGTCAACTTCAAATGTTATGATATTTTAGTTCAAGACAATATATATATTAAACAAGAATAAACTAAAAAAACAAAAAATTAAATGTCGGAAATCATTAATAATGAAAAAACTTATTCCTACATTAAAATTCGTCTGGATCACTTTCTCTATCAGAGTACTGTGTAGCTGAAGTGTCCAATTCTTCAGGTTTTTTTACCTCGTAAACCTCGCCGATAGAAACATAATGTAGCCTTTCCTTGTAGTCCAACAATAATAATAATAGACAATAATTAATATACTAACTTATATAATATATATTTACAAATTGGAAACATACTGTGACTAAAAATTATAAGTTAGAACTTCAGGCTAAACAAATTATCATAATGTACTACAAACTTCACAAAAAACAGATTTACTGTAGAACAAGATGCCATTGTCATTAGTAATAGTCTATATAAGACTCATTGAACAACACTCAAAGCTGGATTTTGAACTTTCTTATAACTTGGTAAGCTTATCTACAAGGTTCCCGACGTTAAGTTATTTGTCAGCCTTCAGTCATAGTATGTTTCAAAAGTGTAAACATATATAAGTTTGTATGTTCATTATTGTCTATATATATAACGTTTCTGACACATAGTTTTTTATTTTTTAATTAGTTCTTCTTAAATATATTGTCTAACTAAAATATCATAAAATTTGAAGTTGAACCAGTCTTTGTACCACTATTACCATAATTTTAACGAATAAGTTAATGGCAGCTGTCATTTAAATGTGTCATGCTTAGTAATACAACTTAACATTTGTATAGAGGGATAATGCTCTAGTGCCTGTTTTTGTGTATGTAGGCCCAAATATACGCGGCACCATATTTGAATATAAAATCTTATAATTCTGGAAAAAGACTTTTAAAATGCTTTGATTGTTCAGAATGTATTTTGTTAATCTGTCTGGCCTAAATTATATTTTCCAACCTCTTAAAATTCTATTTAAATACACTAGTTAATTATACAGTAGTACTTATTTAATAATATAAGAACCAGCAAGGCTCAGGTCTGCACTTCAATAAAAACCTAACCTAAAAGTTAGAAAAATTTAGAAATACAAATAATTGCTTCAAAGTTTGAATCAGCTGTTAATGGAAATATTGGAGCAAACAGCTGTTTTATCTGTTATTTTATTCAATTGTTTGCTATGGTAATAAATGTAAATACATGTGTTGGTTCATCAGTCAGTCTAGACCTAACCTAAGAATTTTTCCGACTAAATTTACAAATTAGAATAAAAAATGTTTTTATCAAAATTAATTATAGAATATGTTACTCAATGATAGTGTAGCTTTTTATTAGGAAAACTATTTTTTCAATCGGTTCAGTAGTTCCAGAGATTACCCCCTACATACAAACAAATAGATTTTACCTCTTTATAATATTAGTATACCTAGATGGTAAATAGTAACAAGAAAGTGGATACGGTATATTAATAAAGAATATAAAACAAACATTTTACAACTTTTTATCCTGTCTTTTAGTACCGATTTGGCCTTTGATTTACATCCTTGTTATATATCCGGATTTTTTGTTATCTGAATCATTCAGCACCACATTAGGTCGGATATACAGGTTGTATTGTAATGTAGTTTTCATCGCAGAATGTTCTAGAATAACTGTTATTCATAATATACATAATACAACATTGTAACAAATTTTAGTCATAATAATTTTCTAAATGTTTTGTGGAGGAAGGATTAGCATACTTCACAAAAAACTCTAGTTCCTTGGTTTGAATCTGGGATGCAGACTGGAATTTTGTGTATTAAGAATGTCAAAAATAAATTTGATGGTCAGTGATAGCCCTTAAGAAATTGTTTAATATCCTATAGTCTACCTAAGATAATGTTTTGTGTTTGAGAGAGGTGGTAGTGGCTCGGCTTAGACTGAATCCAATGCTCTCTCTCCCCCCCCCCCCCCTTTTACCTCCCCCATATAGACTACTGCACAAGATCCCTACTCCCCTTTCAGGCAAGACATTCCTGTCTCTTAAGATTTGTGCAAAGTAAAAGTTGATATAATTAATTATATACCCTTTAAATTACTATATAGGCTAATAGATAGTATTGAATTTAAGTTATTCCTTGATAAATCTGGATCATACATCTTTCCAACATGATAAAAAAATAATTAGATAGCTTAATTAAAATAGTAAATAAAGTAGATAACAAAATTAATTTGAACTAATAATTTTAAAATTAATGTATACTATACACACTTCTTGTAAAAATTATTAAAGTAAGTACAAACATTTTCATACAGTTAATAATTTTTATCTGATCAATAAGTAGTAACATATTCATGAAAACTGATTTTGATTACCTACATTGCCTTAAGTACCTAAGTAATTTTTTTGCGTAGTTAAGTCATTTTCAAAAAGCCCAATATTGTAACTTTAAACGGTTGCCATTTTGTGAAGGGTGATCCGTTTGATGTTTGATTTGCGGCATTGTGTTCTCCTAAGGTAGACCTTTAATTTGTTTTACAACTCGACCTACTGTATGCTTCTATTTAAGATTTTCCTCTGACTCCCTGCGGGCCATCCCTCTACAAGGTGATAAAAAATCTTGTAATTGTTTTTTTTTTTTTTTTTTTTTTGGAAACGACATACCCCGTTTTTTTGTGTAATCTGCAATGGTTTTAAAAATATAATCCCATTTACGTACTATTTTAACATAGGTACTGTTTTAAATTATGGGATTAAGATTTTCCTTCAGATTGTAATTCTTAGAAATATCTTTTTAAATTGGTGTAGATAGATTTATATTACTACAATATAACTTAAATTTTCTAATTTTCAGGAATGTCTTACAGTCAAAGTACAAATTTTAAAATAGTATATAGTAACATATTTTTTTTAGAAATGGTAAATTCACAACAACTTTAGGAATATTGCTCACAACAACTGTTTATTTTACTACTTTTCTACAATCTTGTCAGAATAGAAGGAGTTCTTCCTGTTTTTCATTAAAGTAAGATTTTGTATTTTAAGTTTGCTTTAATCTTATGAAATATAAATACATTAAAAATATTGGTGTCATTAAATTGACAAAAAAAAAAAAACAAAAAAAGTTTTGATAAACAAAATTTTAATAAATTATATTTGTTGTTACCTATAGAAATTTTAGAGGTAGTTTTTAAAAAACATCTATTCCTCTTTATTGCTTTTAAAATGTAACTTAGGCAATGATGCCCCTCTAAGGTTTTTCGCCTTAATAAAAAAAAAAAAAAAAAAAATGTAGCTTCACTAGTTTGTTTTTAATTACACTTTGTATTTATAATGCTAGCAAATTTTTTAATCACTGCAGGCGATGATAACCACCTAGGTTTTTCGCCTTAAAAAAAAAAAAATTTTAATCACTGCCTGTTTTAAAAATGGTTTATATTACCAAAAATATGTTTGGCTCTCATTGACTTTACTAGATAGGATACCTTCTTTCAAACTATTTAAAATGTTTATTTATTTGTTGCTTTATTTATCTCTACTTTTATTGTTAAAAACAGGAGCCTAATACACTTATTTGTCAGTGTTGATTTTCTCCAGAACTAGACAAAATATTATACAATGTATACATTTTGGTGGCAGAAGTTTGGTACTCCAAAAAATAAATATTTAAGATACTGTTGTGTGGGTTATTGATTCAAAGCTTTTTCATGGAAATCAAAACTACACTTAAAAAATTTGTGGTACCGTAGCCTATTTGACAAGATATTTAAAAAAAAAATGTAACTAAAACCCCTATTCTCACCCCTGTGTTTATAAACGTACTCTAAACCTAGAACAGGTGATAATAACTCCTCTAAAAAAAATCTAAACCTACCTATAAGGTTGTAAAAAATAAATTTAAAAAAACTGTGGTGTTGGAGTTACTTATCATATACTTTACAAAAAAAAACTAACAAATATAAAATTTTGTGAAAAATAAAATAATATTTCCATTCTAGCGATCTATGATATTGATTTTAGAAGCCGTCATCTGTTTTTACTGGTGTATAATCCAATAATTCCTGCCATGGTTGTTTTATTTGTTAATTATTTAATGTGGTATGTTGAATATGGTGTTTGATGTGTTGAAGCGTCTAACATATACAGTTTATTTAAGTTAGGGTGCCAATTGAAATAAAATATATTTTTTGTTAAATATTTTCTGATAAACCTTGTGAAATAAGCCTTAAAAGTAAGGTGACATTTAAAGTTATAGGCCCTATATTAGTTTGTTATACAAAAAATAAAATTTTCAGAGAATTTAATTTAGTATTTCAGAATTACGTTTTCCTTCTTAAAATTGATTAAACATAACCTAAATGTTATAATTTAGTATAAGAAAAGCAAATAATCTTTAAAGGAAAATGAGTATGAAAACAAAACTAATTAAAGTATGTTTTACTTTCAGGTTATAATTTTTAATTAATCAATATGGCATCAAGAAGATTTAAGTTTAAACCAAAACCAGTAATAAGTGCTATTGTTAGAAGACCAAAAGATAACTTGGATATTTCAGAGCTTGTGAATAAAGAAGAAAATGTAGATCAAAAAGGTGTCAGTGATTCCAATAAAACATCATTAATTGCAGAATCTGTCAAGAAAGAATTTACAGGTACATCAGATGTGCTTACAGATGACTCAACAAAGAGTGAATTAATTTTGAAAGACAAACCCCCTAATGACATTTGTTATCCAAAACTTGATGAAAACAAGCCAGAGAAGAGAATTGAAGGAAATTCTACAAAATTATCTCACAATTTTAATCCTGCAGTCGATTTAATTGTGAAAGACATTGAACCACCTGATGATACTGAAATTAACCAGAAAGATGACGAACATTATATGTTAAAAACAAATAATGTCAGTAATAATGAACTTATCCGGGATACTCTTGAAGTGTTAGGAAAAAACTGTGAAACAGGATCAAAAAATTCCAAGCATCCTGATCTTCTGGTTACGCCTGAAAAACATCTTGCTTCTGAAACTGATATTTCTGAGAAGGGAGATACTAGTAGAGTATCTGAAAATAATGTTTTAAAAACTAATGTAGAAAAACCTAAAGTGATTTCTAAATTTGGACGTTTTAAATGTAAACCTGTTTTGCCAAGAGTTGTTCCTAGGCAAAAGACTGATGAATCAAATCAGAGTATTTCTGTAGATAGTGATATACAAATCAAAACTTTAGATAATTGTGATGGTATTGAAAAATCCCAACAAAATGAGACTCTTGTAAATGTTGTAGATATAGTTTTAGAATCTCAAAATGTGAATTTAGCAAATAGTAACGATCAAAGTGAAAGTGATATTTTAAGAGACGAAAACCTTCCACCAAATGAAATCAACTACAACCCATTAACACTTGATTCTTCTAAGCCACCTCTCTCACCTGTAAAATCAGTCCATAAAACATTTGCCTTTAAACCAGCACCAAGACTTTCAGACGGCAATAGGAGGCCTAGTATACAAGCTATTGAAAGTGAAGAAGAGAATTATCAGAAGAAAGACCTTAAAGATGATTCAAAAGTGTATGTTGAGGCAGATGGGAAACAGCTTATATTAAAAAAAGATCAAGTATTCAGGTAATTATAATGTTAATCAGTTCAAAACTACCCATTGATTTTTCCTTGAAAGGGTGTGTGTAATATGTTTTCTTCTCACCACAGGAAAATATGTAGCGTATAGTCGTAAAGTAGTGCTGATGCACGATGCGGAATTGAGCAGCAATGGGTACCAACAGAGATTTAGTGAAGATTTTTATCATTCGTTCTTGATCGCTTTTAGTTTTTTACAGAGGTCCTTTTGCAATATATTTCTCAGGTTTGTTTTTTCCGTCGCACTCAAGAATGTTATGTTCCAGGCTCTCAGACTTCTGCCCACATTTGATACACATAGATCAATCTACTTACTTGAAGTAGTGAAGGTATTCTACTTTAACCATACTATGTTTTCGAGGCAAATGTTTCACTACCTAGTTTCTCGTATCATCAGAACTTCCTTTGTCACAGCATTCTACTCTGGTCGATCCATTTCTGTCAGAACTCAAATTGCATCTTTATAGGCTAACAAGAACTTAGGTTTTGAATGTAACTGAAGTACAGCTCTTGCAATTTTTTCTGCTCTCTTATTTCTCAGTACAGTAGACTCCCGATTATCCGCGATAATGGGTGGCTGAACTTCCGTGTATAATCGAAATCGCGGATAATCCGAAATTAACCTAAAATTCCCTAGAAATAGTTCAAAATGACCGTAAAACTAAAATAAGTGCTTAATTAATCTTTACAAAAGGTTCAGGTAATAACAATTAATTTAAATATGTACAGTATTACGCACCTTTATATGTTGGAAAAATTACATAGTTTCACACACACTATTTACATATTTACAAAGAACAAAAACAAAACAAACACAGTCCAGTACATAACTACTACAGTACTACTGTTATCAAAATGCACTTTCAATATCAATCTCTATCAGCATGGAGTAAAAAAGTCCTTTATTGATTTTTGTTTCTTTGCATTTGACTCCTTTTTTACAACAATGAAGTCTAACGCGAGATAATGGGCCGTCACTCGCTAAACTTCGTTCGCCGTAGTATCGCTTTTGGGTTATTTTACGTGTTTAATTTGTATTTTTTTTTGCGATCGCGGTATTTTTTGGCAATCGCGGTTAAGCCGCAACGCGGGTAATCCACTCGCGGATAATCGGGGTTTTACTGTATGTCTTAGTATCTAGGAATTCATTGTAAGTGTATAGTTTTATGTTTCTTAAGCTTTTGAATTATGTATTTAATCGCATATCTTGCAGAAATATGAATGATATATGCTGAAATAACCTGAGAGATGTTTTAGTTTTGGAGTAGATGCTTATCTTATCTCCACCAAGTTCTGTGCTGTGCTGAAGGGCTGAAAGCAACAAATTCTGTTTCCATCCTTGATATGCTAGATATGCAGCATTTTATTATTGAATTTGAGATTTCTAAATACAGTAGAGTCCCGATATTTCGAGTTGAATGGGACCGAGAGTACCTCGGATTGTGAAAAACTCGAAATACACGGAATGTGTAGAGGTTAAGATAAAACTACTATTTATAGTCCTCGTATCTCCGAAAAAATTAAAGTTTTATTAAATATTACACTATTAAAACAACACTGAGGTAAAAAAGTAATTTTATAGACAGTAAAAAATAGAAACTTACTTATTAAAGAAATCATAAATAGTTTTTTTGAACTACACTGCAACGTTTACGAGCTGCGATGTCTCGCCAGGGGGATACGGCAGTGCTGGGAAAAGTTTGTTTCGCTGTTATTTTTGTTTATACAGTAGAACTTGGATAATTCGAATGTCTTTAATTCGAAATTACCGTTAATTCGAAGTTTCGGTTCGGTCCCTTGAACTTTATATGATATCAATGTAAAAAAATTATGAATAATTCGAAGTCAACTTCTTTAATTCAAAATATTTTTCAACACTAAAAATAAATCTTGTGCTCTGAAAGGGGTCGCTGGATAAATAGGTCACTGTCTAGTAGAAAGGGGGCTGGACATAGAGGGCAGGACTTACGTGTTTGTACAGGTATTGTAATTCTAGACGCGGTATCGGTTTCCAAGAATTTTGCCTTCGAGAATTCTCTAGGTACCGATACCATAGTTTGTCATTGATGCTCTGCCCAATCTCTGTCTGTTGTTAATTCTCAACAAAACCTTTTGCAAACAGAACAGAACAATCATTTTGTTTATTGACACTTGTACTGCGCAAAACTCTATCCAACTTATATAAACAACGTTACGGTTATTCCTCACAATGCATGGTCACATTCAATGCTATTTGTGGCTCGAATTACACGGAACCTCGGATTATCGAGACTCGAATTACCGGGACTACTGTAGTAGCCAGAATTTAAGTTGATTTTTATTTTCCTTTTTTTCAAACATGTAAGGTTATTACTTATTTATTTTGTATAAAATGTTGTACTTACTAATGTTTTAACTCAAAAACTGATTATCCATTTCATATAAAACCTGTAATGATGTGTTAAGCCTCTTATGAAAAACTTGCACAGTTAGATGAAATCTCAGAATTAAAAAATGCAGATATATTAAGGCAAACTATACAATTTTTATTTTAGTTGCATGGTTATAGAAAAATATTTTTGTCTTTAAAGATAAAAAGTTATAGTACAAAATTTAATCACAGTGCTCGATGTGAGCCATTTTAGTGACACAAAAACGTGTAAATAAAAATAAAAATTCTTAGCAGAATAATGCTTTTAATTTCTGAACATGAATTGTTTGTAGAATCTATTCTTTTCTAATCGACCCTACATTTCAGTGTATTTCCCAACGTTTAGGCATGTTCGGTTTAAATGTTTGTCGAATGAAACACCTGTAGTTCTAAACTAGTCTATTTTTTTAACTGCAAGTTTAGACTTTAAATCCTTATACTCTGTCTACAGTCTCTTGAGTTGTTTGGAGATAACAAGTCATAAATCACCATTTGTTTAGAATTGTTGTACCCAAGAAGGAAAACAGTTTATGTGAGGTGGATTATTTCTTTATTTAATGCATGAGCTTCGCTACACTGTCATAACAAAACTAGTTCATACAAAATCCAAATTACAAAACTCATAATTTTCTTGTTTTAAGAGCACCATTTTCTGAATATTGTTTATACTCTTACAAAAGCTAACTATTTTGGAAGCATGGTTTTGTATAAACTAAGTGTATTCTTGTGGTAATTATGAAAAAAGCAAAAATTTTGCCTGGAAATAAATGTATATTGTGGTACGTACTAAATATATTTATTAGAAGGATGTTTGTGGAATCCCATTTTCCTAACCATAAAATAAATAAGTAAAAGGAAATAAATAAAGCTATTTTGGTACATAAAACAGTAGAACTCCATTAATCCGATTTGAGTAGTTTTAAAAACATTGTACAGTATATTAAAAAAAGCGTAAGAATCACTACCGCATTTCTATAGCTGAATTTTCTTATCCGGGAATAACTAGTATTAAATACTGGGAGTTTTGTATGAGTTTTGTTCTTTGTTCCGGGAACTGTACCTAAAATACCTTTGCACAGGATTATAGTAAATTTAATTGCCTTTAGAATGATTGTACTCGGGCTTACGAGTGGTAGAAATTGCGCAATTATCTTACATAAATAGTGAAAAAATCATATTTTGGGAGTTCCCTATGAATTTTGTTCCTTGTTCTGGGAACTGTACCTAAAATAGCTTTGCCCAGGATTATAGTAAATTTAATTGCCTTTTGAATGTTATAACTCACAAATTGTACTCGGGCTTTCCTCAAATCCCTACCCAAAAACGATTAAACTGTATAACTCCGCCATTTTGAATCGGATTGAAAAACAAACAAAAATTTATCTGAAGAATCCTACCACCCTTTCACGAAAAATCAGCAATTTTGAAAAATATGTAGACTACCACTTAATCAATCTGGGAATAAAACATTTATATAATATTATATTATAAATTAATGAATTTTGTGTATCGTCACCAAATGATCTGAAACTTATAGAAACGAAGTCCTACTCTCCTCCGACCAACCGTTTTTAAGTTGAGTCGAGTGTAATAAATAGCTCATATTTTCTTCAAAAATTCGGCTAAAAAGACTGTACAAATGGTCTTTCAAATATAGTAATATTGGCCTGATAATAATGGAACCAAAGCAGTAATAAATGTTTATTGAAAATCATTGGTTTAGGATTAACCTAAATATTATTACATATAAAAAAGAATTAAACAAAAATTACGAGATTTAATATTGTAAATGTGACTTGATTGTAGGCCTACAGTTCATGAAGTTCTCTATGAACTAGGGAATATGTGCAGAAGAGGGTAAGGTAGTACATAAGGAGGGGGAACTGGGGATCAGAGGAGAAGCATCGCCACACGATTGATACAAACTTGATTGAAACAAAAAGAAACTATTCGAAAGGCACAATGGTACACTCCCTACTGTACATTTTTGGCTTCCCCTACTGTACACGCCACAAATGTTCTGCAACACACCCATAGCATAGGATTCTCATGAACGAAAAGATATTTATGATTTTTTTTTTTAATGAGGAAAAAACAAAAAATATAGAGTTTGTACAAACTAGATGTAATTACTTGTAAACTGTACACAAGGTTAAAAATACAGTAAAACTTATTTATTGTTGCATGCACCAATAATGTCAGTTGGGTTGAAGTTTGGAGTATAAGACAATGGTAGCTTTGAACAATCTGTTCGTCATAGGAATACCCAGCTAAAATATAATAATAACTATTAGCAACTTTCATTATTTGCCACATGCATGATTAATATCTTAGAGTAATTGGTTAGTGCTATGCGTCTAATCTCCCTATCAATAAGGTAACCTAACTTAACCTAATCTAAATATCCATTATTTTATAGAATCATACTTCACTATTTCATCATCAAAATGTTTTTTAAATAGTATATTTGGTGTCACGTAAAGGATTTTTACCTTTTAGCCTTACTGATTTATTATTACTTCTACTTTTTCTATTTGTTAATATTTTAGCTAGGTTTGTGCAATTATTTTAGTGTTAAAATCATTATTTAGATGATTTTTTGTTATTATTACATGTGAGTTGTTGGGTGTAGATCATCATACATACTGTATTTGTATTACAAGTATTTATAGGTGTCCTTTCTTTTCTTTAATTATATATGTTTTAATGATTTCCGTTCTAATTTTAGTGTTTGCTAGTAAATATTTGAAAATGTATTCAAGTCGCATTCAATACAGCAAGCCACAACATTCTCAATATATATTAGGCTATTTAATTTTTGCTCACTATCAAAACTTTAATAGATATTATTCTTACATCTATATTTGTACGAGGTGAAAGTTTGTAAGTCTTCCATTAAAAGTGGTTTCAAAATATTTCCAAAAACTTTCATTTTCATTCACAATTTATTTTTGGCTATCTTAATTTTAGCAAAAACAAGAGACAACCACGCTCGCAACTGTCTACATTTGCAAGGATGGGTCAAGATGCTTTGGATAAACTCAAGACAAAATTTGGCGATCAGAATCCAGCAAAGAATGAAATGACAATGCTGGACCTCATTTTTTATAATCCAAAATCGAATCCTATGCCACAGTAAGTTTTTCATTTTAATATTTCTGGATTTAGCATAAGTGTTGAAGTAGAGAAGGTACAATGACATACTGAATTATTTTAGTAACTTATGCTTTTAGACAATAATTCAGCATTGTAACAATGCTAATTAATATAAATAATTATATTCTATTATTTTAATATGTGGAGAAGATTTGATGTTGTGTGTCTCTTCTTATTTTGCTATCAATACATCAGACAAAAACATATAAAGTAAACTTGCGATCCTAACTGCATAAAGGACTGCATATAACGTTCAGTCCTATCCCAGACCAAACGTTTAACTAAATAAAATAATTCACATTTTTAACCACCAACAATTTACTGTTTGGTGGCGATACAAAGTGTGTTGAATAATTTATTTATAACCCAAACAAAAATGCTAATCTCTGCAGTGTTTTGTTTTGTTACTTGTTCCGTATATCCTCTAATTAAAATTTAATATTTACTTTTTATTATCAAACGTAAAATACAGCAGTAATTTGTAAGAAATGTCTATATAGATTGTCAAACTTGTAGGAACTTAAAGTAACATATAGGAACAGGAAAGGGTTTTGTCAACTTTAACGTTTCGGGCATGGTCGTGAGTACTGTAGTTTGTTGCTGTATTTCATTTTTCCAACTTAATTTCCTCAAAAATCAAAGAGCTACAGATACAGGTATGCTCAAAAGTTAAAAAATACTTCTTTTAAACTTTTAATCCTATGACAAATAAAAATAAAAATATTTTTTATAAATTTTAAAGAAATTTTAACTTTGTCAACGTTTATTGTGATTTTTTAGTTAGGGGTTTTTAAAAGCATATTTTTTGAGATGTCAGCATCTAAACTACCATTTATTTATTTGGGTACATAATAATATTATTTATGTACTTAACTTTGAGGCTATTTTTAGGCTAAATACACATAAGAGACCGTGTAAAATTGTGGAGTGATTATATATTTTATAGACACAGCAGAACTACAAAATATGTTAATTACTCAATTAAAAACTATCACTTATTTAATATATTTAACTTGGTAAGAACAATTATATTTTTTGTTTGATTTAAAAAAATTCCATTTGTATTTTTACAGAAAGCCTGGATTGATTGCAAATGTAAAAAGAAAGATAGAGATCGATTGTAAAGAACAAATTAGGTAAGATATAATGTTTTTATTGTTTCAAAACTAAAATCTATGTGTATGCTCTTATATTTGAAGTATAAAACTTACTCAATGTCTAGTCATAATTCCATCGTAATTATTACCCTTGATTTTATATGTAGTATGAATAAACTCTTTCAACTGTAAATCTTAAAATTGTTAGATATTAAAATAGGGCTTAATCTTGATTATAAACTTTGGAAACAATAAAATCATAATCTATATGTGATTTTATCTAAGTATATACATAATATACTAGGAGAAACCCTTGCATGCTCCGCACGCCAACCCCGTTGGAACCTTCTATACACATAATGATGTTGTTTTCTTTATAATAAAGGAGTAGGATTTATAATAACCCCAAAGCTAAGACGGTAAATAATGTTAAATGTTCAAATCAAATTATTTCATATATTTTATAACAGCAGTTATAATAAAGGTTAAAAGAACCAGCAAGGCTCAGGTCTACACTTTAAAAAAAACCTAACCTAAAAGTTAGAAATACAGTACAAAGTTTGAAATTAACTGTTAATGGAAATATTACAGCAAACAGCTGTTATCTGTTATTTTATTCAATTGGTTGCTATGGTAATAAATGTAAATACATATTTTGATTTATCAGCCTAGGCCTAACCTAAGAATCTTTTCCGACTAAATTTACAAATATTTAAATAAAAAATGTTTTTATTTAAATATTACTCAGGGATGTTACTATGCCTATGTTACTCAGGGACAGTGTAGCTTTTTATTAGTAAAACTATTTTTTCAATCTGTTCAGTAATTCAAGAGATTACCCCCTACATACAAAAAAAAAACTTTACCTCTTTATAATATTAGTATAGATACAAAGTTGTCAGTATAAATTAAAATGTTAATCCTTTCTTAAAAACAAAGCCCAACTTATGAAATGTGACAACTGCAATTTTCTAATTGTGTTCATTGTTGTGTTAGTTTAGAATCCAATAATCCTACCCCTAAATATTTTTTATATGATCCTGATGAATAAATATTGATTTAGTGGCTCCTTCAAAAATATTGGCACAAAATATTTGGATATTAAATAACAATGAGTAGTTTGGGCTGACAATATATAATTACATGGGAGGGTGTAAGGTCATCAGTATATAAGTACACCTGATAAATTACAAGATAAAAATTACAGAACTCATAAATTTGATATTTTGGAGAACCATTAAGTGACAGCATACCCCATGGATTATTACACTAGACCTAAACAATCTATACTGTAACATTTATTTAGAGTTTAACAAAAGTAAAAATAAATTTAATTTAAATAAACAATAAATCATAGTCAAAATATTATCAGTCCCAAATAAAAAACATTAAGTTCAAATATTAATTTAAATTCCATTTTGTGGTATCCAAGTCACTTCTATAGTTAAATATAGTTATTAATTAATATTTACCTAATTTAATATAGTTACCTATATTATTTATCCGTCTTGTAACTTCGTTATGTCTTCCTTTAAAACGCGTTTCGAGTCAGTGGTCCCATCATCAGTTATAAGAAAGTTCACTCCGTAGGAGGTCGTCACATATTTACACCAAACACAAACATATAAACATAACACGTAACACGCACATACGTAAACATATATTTCGATGTCTTAGCGACACGATGCGCACTGTCGCTTATCTCGCATACCACTGAAGTTAAAAGAGGCATGGGGGTTTCCTGTCTTATTTATCCTCAGACACTGCGAGTATTCAATTGCCGTATTGTATAAATAACTGGATCTAAATGACAATTGTTCATTTAATAAACCTCCTGGGTTGTTCTTATATGCCCTATAAATTTCAAATTCTTCAGCAGCGATCATGAATCTGCCTCTCCCACAAAAACGGAGTGGTTTCATGTTTGTATCAAAGTCTGTGTAGCTGTAATTAGTATCGAACAAATGTTGTGCGAAGTTGGGTCTTATTTCGCGTAAGTTATTATGAGGCAAATGTTCTTTAAAACGTTCTTCGAAGATTCGACCTGTTTGGCCGATATAAAAACTATCACAATCACTACAGCATATCCTGTACACGCCGGATTGTTTGCATGAGCAGCCCCATGTCTTCTAGTTGAGTTGGTTATAATTTGCACTTACATCATATATTATTACAACAATTATAATTGTCTAAGGCTACAGGTGGCGCCTTTGGACAATTTGTATGATGCCCTGGGTCACCATTGCGTACAGTTTGGGCATTAGAAAGCCATTTAAGATGCTTTCAGGGAAATCATTATAATGTAAATGATGAAAAGTACAAATCTCGGGATAGTACTTTGAGGGGACATTATTAATGACAAATCTAAACTAGGAGAGTTAACTACTAAAGCTCACATACTGGCATGACCCACTTAATAATGGTAAGATCTTATAAGATGAGATAAACCCATAATAAGGTTGCTAACTCACTAATATATTGTGTGATATAGTGTCATGGCATTTATTTTACACCACAATCCACTCAAACATTATTTAATTACATTAGCCACTTTATAAGATTTTTCATATCATGGACATCTTAACTTAGCAAAGGCAGTGGGTAGCAAAGGGCATGTGGTACAACATAAATCATCTTAAAATGTAAGCACAAAGATATCTTTTAAGCTATTATAACTTGCTCTATATTATCTATTTGTGGGACTGTAGGTAAATTAATATGACTTGATTTCCACAAAAATGTTCATGTCATTTGAATTACTTTGTAGTTTGGTTGAAGAGACTTTAGCAGAGCAGAGCGTTGATGATGTAGACGAGGCCAGCAACCATGCCATGCCTGTGCCTCAATTGAAAGTTGGCCCCGATGGAGAGGTCATACTGGATCCTCAGAGTTTGGTAATTATTAATTGCATTTATATAATTCGTATTGCATAATAAATCTTTCTCATAGCATATATTAGGGGGATTCATGCAACCTGTGCTAAGTATGTTAAATGTGTTAAGTGTGTTAAAATCGTGAAACTCGTTCGGCAGAAGTGTGCTATCTAGAGTCGATAGCACACTCGACTTTAGCATGGTCTAAGGTCTGCTAAACTAGTGTTAACGTCTTAAAACTTTTGGGGAAGGTAATTTGAGGTTTTCAGCTTGAATCAACAACGGGTTGTTTGCTATAATTGTGTTTTACCTGTTTCTTTGCGATGAAAAATAATAATAATTTCGAATCCATGAAAAGAATTCGGAAGAAATTGGGGAAACGATGGAGCAAGGAAAATAAACATCTTCTCCTATCTTTAATTTCCGAGAATCCGATGAAGTTTGACATACATTTTCGTGTTCAGAAAAGTACAGAGAACATTTCTGTGTATTTGATTTTGTTTGCACAAATGTGTTTGCAAAAATTAACCAAAAAGAGGCCTTAACCTTGTTATAAATATACAAAAATGTAATATATACATTATTTATTAAGTAGGGAAAAAAATCTCTTTTAAAAACTAAAGAATATGGTATGAAGGCGTATTCTAAACTTTAGCCATTTAGCCTAGATCACGAAAACCCAAAATATGTTTCCAAAACATGCAGTAAATGAGGCCTAATTTTGTCTAAAATATAATTCACAAATTATAAAGTGCTTAGGGTATTACAGTTTCGGCGCAAATTTACTATTCGACCCTCAGCTGACCTACGGCAACAGAAATGCAAGAATTATAAAAAAAAAGTTAATTATAACCTTACTTTAACAAATAACACTTAAGCATTAGCACAAGGGGTCCTTCACTCAAAATTCAAACAGCAATTTAACATGATAACACACTAAGCATTTAGCACAGGTTATTAGATTATTATTAAACTCTAAAAGCAAAATACTGGGTGTTTCAAAATCAATGTCGGGGTTTTAAAGCTTTGAAGTATTTATTACATTTAACTTACAATTATATAAATAATACATCAAATGAGAGCAACTCAAACAGTTTGTTGGTACACCTGTGCACATATGCATGTACTATTTCCTCTGTCTTTCATTAGGAAGTGCTAGTAGCAAAGATGGTGACTAGTGAACAGAAAGCATTTTGTGTTTTACAGTTTGGAAGGACTGAATCTGTAGTTACCAGTGCAACGTGCGCTCCGTATAAAGTTAAAATATAATGCGTTAAGTGATAGTAACATCCGTTTAAAGACACCGGCTATCTTTGCAAAATGAAGAGTACGAGATGACTAAGAGTGACGGAAGTACATGTTGAACGAATGTGAGAGTCTTTCATGCGTAGCCCCAAGAAATCAGTTCAGAAGGCTAGTGGTGAATCAGCAATTCCAGTGATGTCTGTGTGAAGAGTTCAAGGAGACACTTACTTACCGTTTGCAGTTGTTACAAGCTCTAAAGCCACAGATTGCGGTTTACAAGCCAACTTGCAAACGATATGTTGCTGCATGACAATGAAGATTTTCTGGATCGTGTCATCTTCAGTGATGAATCGTCATTTCACCTAAGTGAACACTCATAATTGCGCATCTGGCAATCAAATCCCCACGAGATAGTACAGTTGCAGGGAAACTCCCCAAAATAGAATGTTTTGTGTGCCATATATCTTTCTTTATTTTTTCTGTAGTTGATGTTTCTTATCTTAATGTGCTACAACTGTGACTCTTTCCTTAATTGGAAGAAGCTGAACCACAGAACTTTATTTGGCAGCAAGATGGTGCGCTGCCTCGCTGGTATAACTCAGTACGGGATTGGTTAAATGACGTTGTAGCCGAACGCTGGATTGGCCGCAAGGGGCCGGATGACAGAGCTTGTTTTACATCCAAATTTGTTTGTGAGCCACGTTCACCCGATCTGACGCCATGCGAGTTTTACTTTTCGGGGTTCATAAAGGATCATGAGAATGTGCTTCCGCTAGAAACACCCGGTATATTTCAATCTAAGTGTCTCTAAAGTCACACAATACTTGAACACTCAATTTTTACGTTTAACAGTTATTTAAGGTACATTATATGCTAAATTATTTATTAAAAATTTATAGTCTTTCCGCTCGGCCATGATACCTTAGGGATTAAGCAACTTCTCGAAACTCAACTCCCCTTCGTCGGGCCAGCCGGTGGCAAACAATGACTTACCCAGTGGCGCTGTCGCACAGCACTACAACTTTTTTTAATTTAAATTTATAATGATAATTTTTTTTTAATTCTGCTTGACATTCTAAAGAAAATGAGCCTAAATGCGACCAAAATGCTTCATAAACTAGGATAAAAATACACATCTATGTACAATAACAATGAAATGTTTATTTGTTTATTGTACAAAATAACATGTTACAGCTTGTATTGTCACTAATTAAATGATTCAAATAATTAAAAATCAATAAATGTTTGACATGTTTCTTTAAAACACAATAGTTAGTAGGAAACACATTGAACATTTTTAAGGCAATGTAAGAGTACATCATCAGTTTTGACCGACTTTCATGCCGTAGATATGAAGCATTTCAGTCACATTTGGACTCATTTTCTTTAGATTGTTCTGTAGAGTTAAAAAAACTTGAATGTTTTAAATTTAAACTTGAAATAAAAAAAAGTTGTAGTGCTGTGCGACAGGGCCACTAGGTGAGTCATTGTTTGCCACCGGCTGGTCCGGCGAGCGGTTCGGGACGGGGAGTTGAGTTTCGAGAAGTCGCTTAATCCCCTAGGTATCATGGCCGAGTATAAAGACTATAACTGCTCCTGATGACATCTTGACCTCGGTGTTTTTTTTTTCTTGGTCTTTTAGTTGAGAGATATGCAGCCCCAAAACGGGCAGACCCATGTAGGCTGCATTATTTCATTCCTTTTTTTCTTTTCTTCTTAAATATTTCTGTTGTTGTTTATATTAAGTTTTTCTTGTTTTAGGTTTTATAAGTAATATTGTTTTGGTTTTTCTTTTTTGTGTATTTTATAGTAAGTAATGTATTATTTTGTCACATTTCAATTTATTTTGCTAGTTCTGTTGTTAAAGTGAGTTATATTTTTCTTTTGTTATCTAAATCTTTTTTGTTTTTGTATGTTTTTCTTTTTGTAATAAAAGGAATGAAAACTTTTTTTTAATTTATCAAATTTGTCAACAATGTAATCTTTTAGTTGCTTAATGGTTTATAGTTTTTTTAGAATATACAGTGTAATCTGTATTACGTTAATTACATAATTATAATACAAACATCTGAAACAACTATTTGAGTAAACTGCACTCATAGAAGTACAAGTATGTAACAAATTAATTTCCTTCCAAACTTTGAAACTGAATGATTTTTGTTCATAAAGACCATAATTGTATAAAATAATGCAGTTTCTGTTACTTTCTTAATTCTTTTGAGTATTTTTCTATATAGATAATAGAAACTACAGACGCACGTAAAAACAGAGAAAATCTAGAAAATTCTGAAATTGTACAAGAAACAGAAGGAAGTTATAGCTCCTATTTCAAAAAGAGATCTAAGCGAAATGAATGGACTCCTCAAGGTAATTACATTATATTGCTCACATAGTTCTATTATTAAAATGATTAGCAATTACTTGTTAACCCTTATGGGGCTGCTAGCGCCTTTAGACGCGGTACAACCCAATATCTTAATGCGGTCAACGCCTTTAAACGCAAATACGCATGCTTAGATGATTCCATAGTTCACGAAACTTCCTATAGAGTGCAGAGTGATGTTCTATGAGTGAACTATACGAACTGTGAACGAAGAGAAATAGTCTTCAACACTAAAGACTGAGGCAGCTTTTTGACGCAAAGCCATTATTATGGTGAATGGCTATTTAAGGTCATGTTAAAAATCTTCCCCACTTTCTTGAATTAACTTTATTTTTTTAAATAGAATGGTAGTTGTTTGATACCTTATTTTGAACAGCAATTTAATGAGAAATTTAATGATGAATAACAAAGGATTTACAGTCTATTAAAATTTGAAATTCCAACAAAATCAGTTTTATGTTATTGTAAATTCAATTGTTGCTATTAATTTTGAATTTCTCACAGTAACAATTGAATTTTGTTGACATACACCTGATTTTGTTTATTTTTCAAACCTCGTTATATTGTGCATTGAAACTAAAGTATCACACAGCCACCTTTTTATTTAAGGATTGGTAAATTCAAGATGGTGGACAGAAATTTTGATCTTGTCCTTAAATAGCTTCTATCTACTATAGTGAATAGTGGATGAATTGTATATCATATTTTTGTATGAAGGTGAAACATTATAGGGCCTACTTACAAGCCCTGTGTACAAATCTGCATGATAAAGAGTCCCAGATGAGTGTTTATAGGCATTTCATTACGACTACACAGTCTAACCATTGTAAAAACCCTTATACTAAACTTATACAATAATATTACTCTACTGAAAAATATTTAGCTGCATCAAGACTTTTACTACTTTCGATATTTACTTGTAAATTTTATTTCAGGTTTTATTCAGAACTATATATAATTTCATTAAAATTTATACAATAAATAATTCATTATTGAATTTATTTTCTTATATTGTTGTTATGCTTGAGTTTTATGATTGTCTGATAATCATACTTAATATTTGCAGAGACGTTACAGTTCTATCGAGCTTTAAATACACTTGGTACCGATTTTGCTCTTATTTCATCATTATTTCCCAACCGAAGCAGACGAGATATTAAAATGAAGTTCAAAAGAGAAGAAAGAGTCAATTTGCACCTTATTGATAAAGCTGTTGCTCAACCCATGGAGTTTGATTTCAAAGCCTTAGAAGCAGAAATGAGTAAGTACTATAATTTGTTAACAAGTGTTAAAATATATCATATACTATTAAACCTTTGCAGGCTAAATTGTTTTACGCTAAAGGCACAATTATTTTCAGATTTTAGGAAAAAAATTAAGTTTTCAATTTTCTTTGTTTTTGTAAGAGGTAATGTCAATTTTAGCAAAATAATCTTTTAAAGATTTTATCTATATAAAACGATTTACGGATATATCCGTCATTGACACATTCACTGCTAAGGATGCACATGTGAGCTTGACACTGAACACTATGAGAAGGGCCAACATACAGTGCATTACAGGCCAACCCCCGTATTGGAAGAATTTCTAATACACAATGCAGTGCGTGCCAACCCCCGAATTGGGAGTATTTTCAATACACAGTGCATTGCATGCTTTGCACGGGAACCCACATATTGGGAGTATTTTCAATACACAATGCATTGCATGCTTCGCACGCCAACCCCCGTATTGGGAGTATTTTCAATACACAGAGCATTGCGTGTTTCGCATGCCAATTTTAAACCTGTGTGCTATGGACGCACATGTGCGTCCGCTTTAAAATATTAGTGATTATTACATAGAAAGGTTAAAAAAAATAAAGTAATTTCTACTCATTTAGGCTATGAATAAAAAAAATAAAAGGTCAGCTCCTAGCATAGGAAATACAAACTTTGCGTAGCAGTGAAAGTGTTAACCCTTACAGAATTGAAAAATAAAACATTTGTAATAGGTTAGAAAATGTTGCATGTCATCGAATTGGGTGGATCATAAAAGCTAGATCGGAAGTTGTTCATTTGAATTACAAACCCTGGATGGCAGACAGAAATTATCTATGTTCTTTGTGTAATTTAGGTGAATATGAAACAGTCTTT
>JAGFPH010001891.1:72095-82219 GCA_018207615.1 Philaenus spumarius
AGGATAGATGGACATTGATAGCCGGATTTAACTATTGACCATAACATTAATATCCGTATAAGAGGGAAGAAAAGATGATTTCTTAAATGTTAGTATTATGTATTAGTTTAGTATTAGATCTCTGTATTAATGTAAATTATGTACCAAACTTGGATTTTTATTTAATTTTGTAAAAAGGGTGTGACAGAGGTAGAAATAATGGTAAAAAGTTTAATTTGTAAGCTTAATGTGAGTATTCCCAGTCATGTGACTGGAAATGTTCACATTTGGGTGAGGAGGTAGCTTTGCACACAGGATATTGTAAAGATTTGGTACGTGAGAGGTTTCATTCATTTGATCTAATTTTGTGAAGTAAAACTAAGTCAAATACATTTATGAAATAAGAATTTACAGGATACAGTTCAATTTTTTGATTTATTTCGACATTTTGTTATAGTAATATTTCATTTTTATAAAAAGCATATAATCCTAAACTACTATTCAAAGTAGGCCTAGTTTTATTAGCAGTCTTGTAGTAAAAACATAAAAACGGTGTTTTCAAAATAAAAAATTTGAAATTGATATATATTTTATTTTTATACAGTTCTATTTAGAACTAAATTACAAAACTTTTGTACATTTTGAAAAAAATTTTTACTACTTTTTATGTAGGCCTAAAGTAGAACTTTTTTCCTTTCGTTGGTGAACATTTTTCGTTTCTTGAGCTTATCACTTTGTAAATTTTACATCAATCAATTTTTTACTGGCATATATAAATTCTTTGAACCTTCTCTACAAAAAAAGCTATGGAACACTTTTGGATTTGTTTATAATTACTGTATTTGGCGAATTTTTGAAAATATGCTTGCAACAAGCACCGAAATGGCTTGGCATTGCAAAAAATTAGCATGGACAGTTTAAGGGTTAAACTACATAGGATAGAAATGGAAACCTTTATCAGTTTTAAAACATTACTGTCAACATAATGAGACAAAGATTTGAAAAGAAAGGTTGTTCCAACTCTTGTATAAACCATGTCCATTTGGTTCATCAAAGTTAAACAACTGTCTACCACCAATTGCAAAAATTTAGTAGACTACATCTGAGAAATATCGTGAAGTAGAAAATTTAAATGTTTAGGGACAACCCTATTGACACCACAAAAAGTAAAGTCAATTTTTACTCATCAATTTTTTAAAGTCATAATACTCAAGCTCAGCTAATTATTTGTAAAATGCAGGGCCGAACCTACAACTATTGTCAGGTGGGACAAGCTACTGATGGCACCCCCCTCCCCTTCCCTCTCGAAGGTACACGATTTACCATCTAATGAATATCTTAATTATCTAATAAATAGCAGCTGGTCTTTATCAAATTGATTTGTGAAAAACTTCTATTCTAAATTTTCCCTGCTAAATTTGAATATAAATGATGAATATTTTACAACCTTTGATCATATGATATAAAGTAATCAGTTCTAGAAATATTCCAGAAAAACGTTTATAGTTTCTGCTTTAACAGTTTGAATAAACTGAATGAAATTATTTGAATCTAAATTTTTTTGAGTACTTACTCTGCCTTGTGACTTACTTGTAACTATATTTTACGCGTTTCAGAACGTATTTTCCATCTTCAGACATTCACTCGTGAAAGGTCATTAAAATACTACAAAACTTACACATCACAAACAATTAACATTAAGATACATGACAATTGTACATGAAAGGTTAAAGAAAGACTGAAATACAAGTTCTTTGTCTAAAGTTTGACTCCCCATTATGGGGCTGAGATCTGTCAATAAATGTATGCTTTTAATGCAGAATTTGTTTGACTGACGTTCAACACCCAATTATGAATTGTTTTTTTAGTGGAATTTCGATTATGTTGGCTCAGCTTGAAATGAATGTGAAAGGCTTGCTGTGTCACTGACAGTGAAGTGCCATTTTGAATTAACTTTGAGAATCAAAGTCATGGTATTCTCCGGCCCCAAACCATTGTGGCCCCAACTAAAAGTTGGGATGAATACAGCTGCCTAATGACTGTCCATTTCCGTACGTGTAGTTACTTAAAGGCTTCCCTTAAAATTATGTTTTTATATGATATAGATTAATAACTCATTTACATTAGTTTTAGATCTCTTACTAATCACAAAATATTTTTAAAATAAATCAACAAATTTAGTGACATTTAAACACGTTTCCATTTATATTAGTTTCCATTTATAATAGATATAATTCATTTTCATAGTTTTTGTAATTCTTTTTAGAACAAGAAGCAGTTTTAATTGCTAGCAAAGCTGCTGAGAAAGAGCTTGCTAAAAAGGAAATTAAAGAAGAAAAGGAGAGACTGAAGAAGATGAAAGGAACAGATCTAGGAAAAAAGAAAAGGATGTATGCAAGTAAGGCAAAGATGAATAGTCTTCTTTATTTATTCTCTGTTTCAATTATCATTTATTAATGATGGATGTTCGATTTTGTTATTAGTTATTCGTACATTTGGCATCAGGCCCGGATTAGCAGCTATTTACACCCTATGCCAATGTTCTAAATTACGCACCATTCCGGGTTCTGGGGTGTGGAATATTTTTTTGCATTTTTAACTGTATGTAAAACTCATGTATTAGATATTCTCTGGGGGGCTATTTAAACTATTAACACAATTTTATTTTTAGCACTTTTGAATTCATTTTTCAAGAAAAAAATGAATATCAATCACGCAATAACTGCGATTGAAATGACAAAATGTATGAAAAGCCAATACTTGTAATTTGTAGTAAGCAGATACTGTATTGACTATTGACTAAAAAGAAAGCATGTTGAAAAATAAAACACACTACAGTAGAGCGTCGATAATCCAAACGTTAGTACACCGAAATGTCAAAAATCCAAATGCGTTCTGAGGCAGCCCATGCAAAAATTTTGTTTTCGCAAATTCCAAATGCGTCGTTAAAAATCTTCATTGCAGTTTGACATTGTTATCTCTTTTTAAACACTTCTTAATATACCTGCTCTCACACGCCCTCACAGCAGACTGGCTGTCAGAATGCTTATAAGCTAATAAGTTGCTTTAACGCTAGCAATAAAAAAACAGCGTGTTTGTCTTAGGGTTGACCAAGGCGGGGAAATGACCTTGGCTTGTCTATTGTTAGCTGTTATAGTGTTTTAGTACAGAAAAGTTATTTAAATTTTCTTTGTGTAAAGTCCCGGTTTTTTTTTTCATTCAGAAAGTTCATTCATTTCTGTTTGTGTAATCATTATAACACTGTGTCGTACATACAGTAGCGTACTATACAGTATTTTTTTAATTTTTCGTTTGTACAAATAATGTACTGTCAAGTTTTAATTATGTAATGTACTGTAATTGAGAGTTACAAGTGTAATCATGTTAGCCCTTCTGTACATGCAGGTTCTTCTAAATCATAATACTCTATGTAAGTAGTCTTACATACTGTATTGTAATTGCATTACTGTTTGTACTGTTTAACCACTTTAATCGATTAAAGGGCATATATTTTAGCCTAAATGGCATTTTCTTGGTTATTTTCAAAAATGCGGACAAATTGATAATCTGAACCCCCTCGGTCCCAATTAGTTCGGATTTTCTACTGTACTAAATAAACAACACTGTCTATGTCTTTACTAATGACAATCAAAATATGTACATAGTACATAGTTTTAAATTTTCTTATTTCTGGTTTTGGACCAGGCCCCGCTAGACTCTCCTCAACACCCCCTCTCTCTTTCAAGGCCAGTGAAACTCAACGCTTGACTAGAGGTAAAAATTTTTTCGTTTTTCTCTGCGATCTGCGCCCCCCACAAGTCATGGTCTAGGTTGACCTTATGAGTAATTCGGGCCTGTTTGGCATCATTTGTGCCAAAGACCGCAAGTGCGAAACCGACAGCTCCCTCTTCTATCAAAAAAGCGGCTGACTAGAAGATTTTGACAAACTATGGCAATCGGCATTATAAATTCCCTGAAAAGACAGCTGTATCCGAAAGGTGTCCAGACATAACTGCCTACTCTATCAGCGCAAAACAGCTCATCATGGTTGAACTCACTGTACCCTGGGAAACTAATATACCTCAGCGGCATTTACAGAAAAAGAATAAGTACTACGAGTTAGAAGCAGCTGCAAGAATGAAAGTTTTTTGCCCTCGGTTGTTTGTAGTAGAAGTTGGTGCCCGTGGACTACCATCTAAAAGTATGTACAACTTTCTGAAAACTATAGGATTTGGAAGGAAGAAAATTAAGGAGTTTTTGAATCAAATGCCATATGGAGCCTTAAGCGCATCATATCTTCTTTGGATCAAAAGGAGTGAAGAATGGATGGTTGGTGAGAGGAATGTTGTGGCCACATAAAGACGTCTTAACCCTCCTTGCCCGGTTGTCAGTACGGGGCTAACTAAAGTCCCAGAAAAGTAAACCAGACCTAATAATTCTTGTGGGTCTGCCGTGAAGACAGCGATACCTCATGAAAGCCAAGCTCTTCTCATCATCATTGAAATCAGTACATGACGTTTTGGGAATATGAATAAACTCCTGTTATCAAGTGCCTAAAAACTAAAAGAACATAAACCTAGGAGTCTTTAACTCTGTCAAGGGCTAAAAAACTAAACTTAATGAACAATTTAGGCCTCTCCCTTAGCACCCAGCCAGTTGTTGTTCTGACTGCGGTCTGTCAACATGTTTTGCCATCAGGTGTGTGTTTTTCTGTGTTTGTCATATTGTGTTTTTTGGACTTCTCAGTTTTCAGCTCCGAGATGTACTGCATATATGTTTAAGGTTAGAGGTATATTTTTAGTTCTACATTGTTTTCTTTAACATAGGCCTAGATCTCTTGGTTTATGTTCCCTTAGTTTTTATGCACGTCTTGATAATGGGAGTTGATTCATATTTCCAATACGCCGTGTGTTGATTTTAACACACAAATTATGGCAAATGTCCGAATAACTGATAATAAAACTTTCTTTATTTAATTCAGTGGCATCATGACAGTGTAGTTTATTGGTATGTATTTGTTGTAACTTTCTTGCTTACACTGTTTTAACTTTAAACATATTTGGGCATATGCCCGCGTGTATGAGTATGTGAGAAAATATTTATTTCAATTATGAACTCCAATTTAGCAACTCCATCCGAACAAAATAGTCCGAGATCAATTGAATAAAAGTGCATGTTATGTTAAAAAAATATAAACCATATCAATCAATATTTATATTTGTAGAAATACAAAAAAGTGAAGTATGGCAGTCCTGAGATGTAATTTTTCTTAAAATTGATATAAATGTTTTAGTAGGAATAATTATAAATACTATTGCTAGTTATCATTGTTAAGTATGATAGATTTGTGCAAGTGGCATTCTGATCCCCGACATATTGGGCACATCATACGTGCTGAAATTGATTATTTTTTTGATAAATCATACTCGTCATAACTGTTTTGATAGGGGATGGTTTTTAGTATTGTCATTTATTAAAAGCAAAATTCAAATAAAACATTCACTGACATTTAGAGAATAAAGAAGACATTATCTGGTGCCCGAACTTTAGATCCACCATAGATCTACATACTATCTAGAAAATACCATTTCTAGACTGCTGCACTTTTATTTTGTGTTATTTTTACTAGTGCAACCATTAATTGATTGGGTTTATATCTTTATAGAATCATATACGTTTTTATTCATAGGCTTGGACTAAAATGATAATTATCAATTCATTTCATTTATTCATATTACTATAAATCTTAGTTTTCCACTTTTCTTCAAAAGGTTTTTCCTGGCCAAGATTTGTTTTAAAATTTGGTAATTGTAATAACAAATATTAAATACAATCCTATTAATTCAGAAAGCACAACTATTCACTATTTTATCATCTGTTTTATTAACTTTCATTTAATTTTCTGTTCAGGTGCTGCATTCAAAGATTTTGTGGAAGAAGATATTGGAGAATTTCGTATTTTAAAAAAGAAACCGAAAACCATGAAAATTGAAGAACTAAACGAACGTAATGATAGTTACGAAGATAACAATGAGGATGATTACAATAGCAAAGAAGGAATTAAGAAAATTTTAACGGAGACGAGGTCAGGTAGAATACCAAAGCATTCTAAGTCTTTGAAAACTGAATTGGAAGAAGAAATAGGAACAAGCAAAAGAAAAATCAATGCATCAAAGTTAGAACCAAGTGATAAAAGAAGAAAGCACAGTCCTGTAAAGAGCCAGCAGAATAAAGAAAACAAAAATACAGTTTTAACAAAATCAAAATATTTGAACGATAATGGCACTGTTCCTGGACTTTTTGAAGAACCATGGGATCTTTCGGTCAATCCTATATCAGATATAGAGGCAAACATATTAGGTGGTTCTCAAGAAGAAAATGAAAGTGTCAGTATGATTTCTGATCTTGGTAGTTCGTTTGTAGATGAAATAAACATGGATCCATCTACAGACAATTTTTTAACAACTGTTGATAGGTTAACAGAACAGCTAGAACGTAGGGTGTTGCCACCGTACAGTTCCATAGTGAAACATAAAAACTTTGATGAGAAACTACCAATGAATTCTTCTCTTTTAAATACACGATTATTAACTGATAGTATGAAGATAATTGATCAACTTACATCAAATGTTGAAGATGGTCATGAGGAAGCTAATTACCTAGAAAATGAAGAAATAAAAACTATGAATATTGATAATTTGATTCAAGAACCTGTGGATAGTTCACGTTTGTCAGATGAACCCGTACTTGTTACCCTTGTACCATCTGAAGGCACCAAAACCAACAATAAGACGTATTACAATGTAGAAATTCAAATGCCATTTAAAATACGTCAAAAACAAATGAAGCTTGCTAAGACTATTCTGCCTAACAATCAAGATGAATATACACATTGTAATAGTTTTGTGGAAAATAAATCTACTGTAGATAATTCTCGATCCATGGAACTTGAACAAATTAGTAATGTTGGTAAGAGTGTCTCAGAAAATGATGAGGATATTAGTCAAGAATTTTCAAATTCTGAAAAGGCAAAGAGGCTTGAACAAACAGAATCAACTCAATTTAACTTTGAAAGATCAGATGGTACTTTAACTCATAATGATGAAATATATAGTACAATACATTCAGTTTGTGAGAATAGTGGTGTTATCGTTGACTCTAGAGGCCAAACTTCTAAAGCGGTAAGTACTGTGTTGGATTCAGGAAACACATTTGTTTTAAGTTCAGACGGTGTTCTTCGATCCGAAAATATTGCCATATTTATTCCACAGTTTGAGATAATTACTGGTGATTCCTTAGATGATAATGGACGTCATGAGACAAATTTACACACAGCTGAGCTGAGTGGGACTGATAATTATTTAATTTTAGAACCCATTGAAGAAACAATAGTTGAAACAGGTACAGATACGAATGTAATTTATTCGACACTTTCACAAGGTGATTCCGAGTGTATTCTTGGAGAATGACAAACATCACTTAACCTTACTGTAAGTTTATTGTTAATTTGTAAAAATATTTGTTTCAAGTCTTCTGCAGATTATCTCATACACAAAATCTTTCGAAGAATTATTGGCATATTATTTTTGTTAATGTAAGATTTTTTTTGCAAAAAAAGTGAGAATAAGTAATTGTGGTTTAATTGGTCATCTTTATACTATAAAAATAATTTTGCATTTTTAGTTAGTTATGATTGAGTTTAAAATCACCTCAGTCTGGAAATCAAGAAAGAGAAACAGATTTTGATATTCTGTACTTTTAAAAATACTTAAAACAAATTTTTAAACTCTGTTATATATTAAGGGTCTTCTATACCTTGCGTAAAACAGCAAAAATATGCACTTCGTACTACCGTGTTTCGGACGCCATTTTTCAACCTAAAAAGTTGTGAAACATCTTAAATTGTTCTTAAAGGCTTTGTGCTTTTGTCTTATATCTCATAATTGAAAGAAATCGTCGGCAACTGCTTTTAATCAACAATTTAAATGAGTAAAAATCGATTATTTTTAATGCATTTTTTGGGAGTTTTAAGCAATAATTTCCATATTTTAAGCTAACACATAAAATATATAAAGCCTTCTTTATAACTTAAAATAGTTTCCCAGATTATTAATTTATAAATAGAATCCGAAACACGGTATTACGAATGCATGTTTCAACGATTTTGCGGCTTGAGTCAGGCCTTTTGCATTGAAATCATACTGTACACTCGAGAGTTTTCTTCAAGGTAAAGAACCTTAAGATATTCACAATTTATTTAAAAAATGCTTAGTTTCTCTTTTTTTATATTAAAAAATCTAATTTTAAGTGGTATAAGATTATTAAATTTTTTTACTTATATATATTCATGTTTTTTTATGTATATAAGATTGTAATCCTCATTGATATTATTTAAAGAGAACTAAAAATATTTTCATTACAAAAATGTGCTTTGAAGATATAAAATTCAAATTATTTAGTGACATATTACATACAGTAAAGACAGCAACCAACAATCTACAACAATTATGAAAGTATTTTGAACTCTATGAATGTTTAACTTATATTAATGGAATTCTGCTACCTCTCTCCAGAATCAATAATTATCTTCAATTAATAGTAGTGGTCTGCAGGTAGTGATTTTTTGGTTTGGGTCGGGTTGTGAAATTTTTACTCGAGTCGGTTTGTGTAGTGAAATTTGTCATTATCTTGTAATAAAATTCTTTACCCCGGGTCTGGTCGGGTAGTGAAATTTTTCACCCCGATCTGATCAGGTAGTAAACGAAAACTTGAAGCAAATTATTGTGTTATATTTAGAAATTGCAACTTTTTCGTCTGAATTTAGCAATTGACTCAAAATTCAGAAATATTATATTGTTACTTAGTAAGTTAAACAAACTAAATGATTAGGCTAATTGAAATATTTGTTCTATTCCTAAAAGTACTGATTGCTGATTTGGATTTATTTTCCGTTCGATTTGTATTGATATTTCTCTCATGATCGCTATGTTACAAAACTCGTAGGCCTAGCAGTACTAGGAACGCCTACACCGGTATTTCTAGGGGTAAAATTTTCTATTTCAGGAAATCTAAACTACACAGTACAAAAACAATGAAAAATAAAACTATCAACAAAAAACTACGGAACTAATAAAATAACTCATCCGTTTCAAAAAAGAGAAACATTTATTTATTTTAATACAAATTCCAAACAATAAACCAAACTGATTGACTGTGATGTGAAACGAACGAAGCTGATGTGCATTATAACCTCAAAGAACATGGAATCACAAAATACAGACTACTAAAACACAGTAAAACAAAAGTGAACTGTTATGACTAAAGGACCTTTGCATCGAAAACTTTTGCTTTTCACCTACAAGGAAATTTCATTATTCATTTTAATTCCTCGCCACCCGAATTTATCGGGTACTGAATTCTTCACCACCCGAATTTATCAAGTACTGAATTCCCACTACCCGCATTATCGGGGGCAGCCTAAATACTCGACCGCATTTTAACGTATATTTCGGACCCGCCCGAACCTCGGGTAGAGAAAAATACCCGCCCGAAAATTCGGGTACCGCAGCCCTCTACTTAATAGATTTATAAAGAAATAAGTTTGTCTTACCTTTAAACTGAAACAATTGCCTTATCTATTTTGATAAAACTTTTGTAAAATGTATTCTTAGCAATCTCAGGGATTATATACTTTATACATATTTTTGAAATGCACCTCTTAAATCAGTTAAGAAGAGAGGCAATTTATTTTCATTGATTTGTAAGTAACTTTTAGATCCTAAATACACTCTTAATAATATAGCAATTTCATGTTTATCATACTTCGTAGACTTCTTTATTTCTGGAAAATAGACTTAATTTTTTGAAAGCAGAGATGATGTCTCATTTTTTGTCTTGGTGCAGAGATTGTGCCTACCTATTTGGTCTTAGTCCTGGCTCGTATTTGACAATTTGTAACATACATATTAGGCCTATAATCTAATTGCTGAAAGAATGATCAATTATTAATCAAAGGAATAACTTTAAATGTTTGTCAGTGAACATAAATCTTCTGACTTTGTGCACCTAAAATTCTGACAAGAGCAGACAAGCTAAAAATAATAAATTCATGAACAACTAACGCTTAAATTGTAGAAAAATAAGTA
>JAGFPH010001891.1:82619-99223 GCA_018207615.1 Philaenus spumarius
CAGTGCTATCACATTTTAAATTATGTTAAAGAAGCAGACTGGTTCTTGTTTAGATTATTAGGACAGCTGTACATATAGCCATAAAACTAACTTAAATTTAATATACTAACTAGTTTCTTAAATCTAATAAAAAAATAATTAACTTACATTCTCTACAGTAATTACGCTAACATTCTTAGTAACAAATAAAATAATCATATCATTTATTGACACTATTATTAAACAATTAATGAATAAATATACTAAATCATAGAAAATATAAATACATACAAAATACAAGTTAACATTTATTGTACTTTACTGACTTTGAGTATCTAGGGTGCAAAGTTGAGTTTGTCGCACGAGATAAACAAGGTGTTTAAACTGATACACACAACATTTTTCCCTTCCGCTACATTTTAAATTAGTGTTTTAGTTTTTTAAATGTCCGTTTTACAGAGGTTAGTTCCATAACAATCAAAATTTTCAAAACAGGCTACATCAGCTGTTTACTTTGCGAACAGTGTGCAAAGTAAACTGCTGGAGTGCGCAAAGTGTTAGTTTACCGCACTCCAGCTGTTTAGTCGTGCGATAAAGTAAAACAAAGAGGTAAAATTCCTTAACGCTGAACGCTTGTAGGAAAATACAGTTAAAACCTGTCACATTCAGTGTACCATGGATAATTTACACTAATTCGAAGAGGATGTGGTTCAAATTATCAAGTATGTGCAAACGTAACTAGCACTATAAAATGTAATTAAAATAGTCTTTAAATCAAACTATTGTAATGTAGTATATCATAGGTTATGAAACAAGTTTTATTTTACACTAAAACAACCTACAAAGTTGAATATACAAATAAGATTGAAAATTATGTTTTTATCTTCCTACTTTAAAATAAATTCAATATCTTTCTGCGGTGTGAACTCGTACCACAAGTATGATCATTACTGTCACAATAGAACTGACGGTGTGAACTTGCGACAGACTAGTTTTTTGACTCAACCCTTCTTGTAACTGTCTGGATATTATGTAGGATGAGCATCAGCTCAGTTCATATGGTGGTGGTTCAATACTCTTTTTTCTCAAGGTGGTACAACTTTGACCCTGGCTATTGACGTTGACTTTTTTTTCTGTTATACCACTCCCCACTCTTATATTAGGCCTGTGAGCACTGAGTAAGTGTGTTAAGCGAAAAGTATTATACACACAAGGCCTATATGTTGACTGAATTTTGAATATTGGCCTATCAATGTTCTAGGTATTTTCAATAGAAATTTTAGATGATATATTTTCTAAGACAAGTTTAAAACTGTCAATGAAGTACTTGTACTGTTTAATACCTAGACATTAGATACAATCCCTGAAGGGGAGGAAGCAGGTTGCAATCAGAACTGTTTTTAAATTTATTTATTTTGTTTTTCTTTTGTCCTTTTTTTTTTTGTATGAATTTTTAAAAGGACTCCAGGCATTTACAGTGATATTCATTTCATAAAACACATTTCCAACAAGTTTTCGTGGCAATGAAACGGCAAAAATATGTAATTTATTTACTAAAAATATGTAATATAATGTAATATTACAGAATAAATATTTTTTTAAATACAACATAGGCCTACTTAAATTTCAAAGAAATGGAAACAATTCTAATCAAATTTTGCAGTCTGTCTTACTCGATGTGCTTGCGGAATGGTTCAAAACAAGCATCATTCAGTGAGTCATCTGTTAATTGTGTTATCAGATAATTGTAAAGATGAGTCAGTTAATATTTGTATCCCAAAAGTAGCACTTAAAAACTATCTAATAATGAATCGTTAACGTTAATTAACAATAATATAGTTGAAGCATATTTATGTATATACTGTTGAAACTGAATGTTAATGTGTTCACTCATCATGCACACTTAGGAAAATGTATAAACAAGCTATTGTCAGCAATGTGAATTGAAAACTGATGGTACTATATGGTTGTTGAGACTTCATAGAATGTAAGCATGGTAGCAAACCCATCCAAAACAATAAAAAAAAATTACCTGACACCAGCTTTCAATAAGATCAGTCTAGCGTCCTTATAAAAAAGATTGTCATTGCCAGTGGCTCTTGTCTTAATTTGGTAAGATACTGAGGATTCAATCTTGTAGTTAATAAGTTGCAGGATGATTTTAGGCCTTGTTCCAATATTTTGGATTCTCTAGTTGGTATTTTATTTAATAAGAAGTGTTCTGCATGAATTGTGATCAAGTTACTTCTCTCTCATACTAGTCAGCAAATCAGGCTTCGTTCATACTATAAAATATTATCTTTTAAAGAAATTATATATATTTTATGATTGTTTGTGATTTGATGTAATATTTTGTTAATGTTTTAAATTTATTAAAAAGCTATTTGTAATGTAACTTATATAATGTTTGAAATAAACTGAACCTGTATAAAATTTATTTGAGAAATGTTTAGTTTTTACCATTTGGGAACTGTTTTAATGTGTAAAATAAGAGTTTGAATACAAAAACAAATTTAAACTTTATTATTTGTTTAATCAGTCACTGGCGAAGCTTTGCTAGAAACGTATATTATAAATTGCATTATGACTTCATATTTTCTCATCAACTTAATTTTACGGCAGTTGTGTGTTAATCATTATTTGATTTTACGGTTTTAAATTTGCCTACTTTACTTGTTTCTATAAAAAATAGTATATTACATTACAAGCCCGGTAAGTAGGGTTTTTCTGCTCAAGCATGAAAGTTTTTCATCCAAGCATGGAAAAACTTACTGGACGAGTTTACTTACTTCACTTTCAAGAAGTGAACTTTACTTTATGACATTTTAGTTTATTCTTTTTATCATCCTATACCAAAAAGGTAACATACTTCCTATCATAACATTTATTTATTTCAGAAAATAACACACCTTCATTTAGTTCTTACAATTTGAACTCAATGCAAACCTATATTTTATTTAAAACAATTATCTTACTATTTGTTTACTATGCAATTAGTGTTGTTTTGGATATTTAATCCTTTACTCAGGAGTACATTTCGGTTAATTTAGATAGGCTTAATGGTTTCTTAGATGTAATCTTTCACTTGTGAGTGTTGTATTTTTGAATAGTTTTTGAGAAACTTCTATCTTGCGGTTTACAGAGTCTTCTATATAACCTTCTGCTGTTGTCGATAATCGCCATACTCCATGCATTTATAGGGTCAATAAATCTTCTCCTCCTTCAATCAACATTGATCTTCTAAAACAATGTCCATTATTCTCTACTGGATTTTTAACTTTTTGATATTTAGCAATCTTACTAGGACTAGCAGAGATGGTATGTCTTCCTGTGTTTTGAACAAAACATTTACCATTTCAAGATTCAATCATTAATCTTCTGCTTTCCATATTTTTGGTTTTAGGCCTTTGTGCTTATGATATAAATTACATGGTTTACAATTTATTATTGTGTGAGATGTGAGTTTTTCTATTACGTAGAAACATCACCAGAAAATGGCCATTGTCCTCAAAATCGTTTATACTAAGACGTATTAGATCATCTCTTTGGTGGGTTCCGAAAATCCCATGTATTAAAATAATTTTACCTAATAACCAGTTGTCATCAGGAACTTCATTTAAGAATTGCGTAACTCGCTCTGATGTGAATATCTTCGACTTTTACAGTACTCTGACATTTTAGAAAAGTTATTAACATTTACATTTTCTTTTAGTGAAATACAACTCTTCAACATTGAAATTTACTCCATAAAGAAAAGTAGGTTTCATATGTTTTGCTTTTTCAGATAAATAAACAAGTAGCATGACATTAATTGCTTGATTTTTCTCTTCTTCCATTGACAAAACTGGTTGTATTAATTTTCGTACCTGTATTTTGATTTAATTGGCAGCAAATTTGCAGTTACGTCTTGTGCTTGTTTTAAAATATGATGTGGTATATGAGGCTCATTATATTTGTCGCTGAAATGCATTTATGAAAGTTGCTCGAAATACAAAAGGTGCACAAACCACCAAGTTTACTCTTATTTCCAGTTAGGCTACCACAAATAAGTATGGCTTATTTCAAGCTTTGGAATTAAATTGAAAGAAGTAAGTATGTCATTATTATAACCAGCTGTGCACGGGAAAGAACTTACTTGTCTATGAACGGTAACCAAAACAGCTGTTTTTGGTGTAGTACAGTGTAAGGAAAATGAGCTATTGCAGTGGCCTTTATAGTAAGACCCAAGGTCGGGAGTAGCAAATGAACACCGATCATTTAAAAATCATATATATATATATATGTGTTCGCACTCTAGCGGTCGCATTTTAAGTCGGATTTGGTACACATGTTGGTTGTCTATGTCGCTCGAACGAGTTCGATAGCCAAAAAAATCCAGCAACGGTAAGTTTTTTTGACCGAAAGTAACTATTTTTTGAGATTTTTACTACGAGAATGAATTTTTTTAAAAAGTTTTTCTAAAAATATAAATGTAGGATGTTATTCTGCACATTTTGTTTTTTTACGCGACCTTATAGCTCGCTTGGTTCCTCCAGAATCGATCAAAACGTAAAATACCATAAAAGTACCCGGTTCGAAGCCAAGTGGTGCAAACTCACGAGGCCACTAGGCGCAAACAAATTCTACTAATATATTGTGAACACACAAACAGCTGTTCAACGCCTTCGTGAGTAGACCTACTTCCCAAATTGTTGGTTGAAACCCTAAAACAAAGGCATATAAACTTAATTTTTGAAATTTGCTCAACTCGGTCCAGTTGTGTGGTAATTATTTTAATTTAAGTATCTTTTTATTGTGTACGAAGTACTAAGATGATTCAAAGTTGAAGTTAGTTTAGTTGGTATACAACTTTAAAAACTTCGAAGGTATCAACTAGTTCCCAAAAGATAAAAACTATAATTTTTTAAAGAATGTGCTTATAAAATTGCATTTAATGTGTATTCATTTACTGTAATTTTTATTTTTCCTCTTTCAAAAATTTATTATAAAATGTTAAGTGTACATTTATAAATGGTTGAAATATTGCAAATGCGAATAAAATAATTTATATTGTATATTAAAAATCCTTCCTATGTATTATGTACATTATATGTATACAAATATATTTTTAATAATTATATTACGTACAATGTAAATTTTTTTTAATACTAGGGAGTCCTAAGTTGTACTATAACAACATGTCACTGTATCACAAATGGGTGAGGGAAAAATTACAAAAATATAAATTGTATTTGAGTAGCCCATTTACAAAACCTGTTAAATCCATTTTTTAAAATTTTACATGAATCAAAAAAACATATATAAATTAAACCAGTAAAGATAGAACTATCACAGTTTTTTTTTAAATGTAAAAAAATCATACTTCTTACTTAATTACAGAATAATAATGTAGCTTTTATAGACAAATATTTATTTACATATTTAGTTTGGATTTAACAGGTTTTGCACAAGTATTTATAAATAACAGGTTTTGGCACTGTACTGTTGGCCATTTGCAAATTTGTTTCAGTTCCAAACCCTGTTATATACTAGTAGGTCTACAATTAGGTGTAAATTATTATTATTATTCATTATTAAATAATAATAAAATTTTGTTTACTATCAGTCTATTTAATTTTAATAAATATAAAAAATTTAAAATATAGGCCTAGCCTATACATTTCAATAGATTTGAGTTAAAATTTTTGTTTTTTATTAGGTATTGATACAAAACAAAACACTGACTTTGGAATAAAAACATTCTATAAAACTTTATTGTAGGTCGAATACATAGCCTACTTGGGTAAAAACTAAATAATTCGTCCACTATGAGTTCATAACTACTGTCTATTATTCACTAATATTGTTGAACTCGTCCACCATGAGTTCAAAATCATTTTCCTGATCTTCAGCAACATTGTCAATAGTCAGAGACTGTTGATTTTAAAACACATCAATGTAATATTTCAGATCAGGATTGTTCTCCCAATTTTCTCCAAAGTGCAACGTCAGAAGACGTTTCACATCCGAGATTTTAGCTTCTTTCACAATGACTCCTTTTGGCACATTTTCAAGACTAACATTCTTCAAGCTTTTACCTTTTTTGCACAATGTCTTACCGACCCCAGTGTCAATGTTATAAAACAGTTCACCACGAACCAGAACCAATGATAAGGTTTTGTTGCGCCTTAGAATAATCTTCTTTGATTTTTGGAACTGGAAGTGCCACTGCGTTGTTTTCTTTATGATGTCATCGGAGGAAAGTTTCCAATTCAATACTGGACAATCAAGTCCAAGACGAATTAAGGTGCAATGTTTGTTGAAAACAGATAGATATTTTTCAGGATTTTCTATCACAGTTTGTTTCTTAAATTGGCGTTCGAGGTTTCCAAAGACACGGTCCGGCGGGATAAAAGAGTGGCCTATAATCGGGAAACACAACTCAATTTCTTTGACATTTTTGGGAGCCTCGTTGAGCAGCCAATGTGAAAGCATGAATATTATTGTTGTGTTCTTGTTTTGACCACCACAGCCGTCAGAAAAAAGACGTACTGTGGTGATTCCTGTTAAGTCCAAACCACTTAACTTGTGGTGCAGTGCCGATGCAATCTGGACTGAGCCTTTTGGATATTCATCCTCAGTCCAAAGATAAGAAATGGTGTTTTCTTTGGTCTGGCTTTCGTTAGAATCCCCTTCACACACAGTAAAGTTGTAAAGGTATAACTGCCTTCGGTAATAAGCTTCTTGATCAGGAACTTTCGGCAAAATTAAATTTTTTTGACAATCGTAAGAGATTATTATTTCATTTTCTTTCTTATTCTGTAATTTAGAGAAAAAAATATCAGCCCTCTTTTTATGTACTATTAATTCAGCTTTTAGTTCAGCTTTTTTCTCAGCATTTACCTCTGCTACAATTTTGTTTTCCAAGCACATACATGCTGAACACTTGTCAGTATATGGAGCATTGAAACTGATATTAAAATTTTCGTTGAAAACTGTCCTGAAGAATTCATACTCAACTTTTAAACCCTCTTCTTCCTGTTGTTCAAGATACATTTCCCACATAGTTTTTATTGATAACTCACTCGGAAAGTACTGCCTTTTTCTAATACTGCTCCTGCAGTAATGATTTTGTATTGGTTTAAAGGATTTTATAAATTCCTTCACAGCTTCTCTTTTTAGTGAATATTTTTCAATTTGCCGAGCTCCTTCTCTTGTCTCTGGAGGTGTTACACCTGCTTCTAGGAATCTTTGGCACAGTCTTTGAACCCTGTCACGTCCTTCCTGCAAAATGTGCAAAAATGCAGCACGACACACTCTTACTTGTTTAACTTGGCCTTCACGTTGCTTCGGTAAAGTGAAATTTGTGGTTACCTTTTTTTCTTTATTAGGCCTATTGCATTGGTTCTTGGGCCTCTTCCTATTTACTGATGTTACTGTAACATGCTGAAGAATGTAATTTTTTTTAGACTCTAGACTTGCGTCCTTATAATACCGCTGGTGAATCCTTCTAACGTCTTGAAGTGACAACTCTTTGCAGCGGTAAATACTTATCTCACCGTGTTCACATGTTGGGAGTGTAGGAAATCCTTTAGCTTGGTGCCTGTAACAAAAAGCTAGTATTATAATCAAATAATAATAATCATCTAGGTAATTTTTGAATTACAAAAATGTCGGTAAATTGCCAATTTGAGGATACCTGTCTTTAGTATAGGCTAGTTAGGTGTCTGTCTGTAGAATGTGCTAGATTTATTGAGGTTATGTCGAACCACAGGTAATGTTGACTTATAGATACAACAGTGTAATTTATTGGTAAATTAAGGCATCACAAATTTATTTAACTTGTTTAAATAACAGAAACGAGACTAATAATTCTTTTGAACTCTATCTGTAATAAGCCCAGTGAATATTTACCTTGCTTTCTTCGCTTTGTTTCGCTCCCATTCTGTAGGAAATCTCTTTCTCTTTCTGGACTTGTTTTCAAGTGTTTCCACAATGACTTCTTCCATTGTACACTACTCTTAAAAATATGCTCAATCAAACGTTAAAAACCACAGCTTATAACAAAAATCAAGAAACATCAAACACTTAACTTCTCAATATTATTGTTTACATTTGCCAGCTCACATCCAAAGTAGGTTAAAGAGTAATAAATTAGGCTCTAAACAACATATGTTTGGCAAATAAGCTTGTGGAAAAAACTAGTAGCCAACATATAATTTTAATCTAATAAATAATTTAGTACAAGATGTTGTTTAGCAACGAAAGTAAAACATAACTGGTTTTGCATCTGTTTACATATGTTGGCCATATTGCACCAGTGCATTATAACAGCTTTTGCTACTGTAAAAATGTAGGTATATTTAACAGGTTTTGCTTCTGAAACCCAGATGGATTTAACAGGTTTTGGAAAAGTAATCAATTTTAAATATCGTATTTAGGTCATTTAAGACAGGTTTTGGAACTTTAAACTAGTTTTAAATGATATATATGAGAAAACCGTATCCAGGGATACCAAAATCTCAAATTCGAAAAAAAAATGGATTTAACAGGTTTTGCAAATGGGCTACTCATTTAATAAACCCTTTAAAAAAAAGCAAAAAAAAACTTTTTTTTCAGATTTTCAAAATTTGGGATAGAAAAGGTTAAATCACAAACTATAATTACGTATTGACTATTGAACCAAAAAGGTAAATTTAAATACGTTAATTGATTCCATAAAATTTTTCTAATCTTGTAAAACAAGTTATTTCATTTCTTTGAATCTGCAGTTTTTACTTGATTGAATGTGCATTTTCAGAGTTATCTTCCTGGAGAAAAAAGTAAATGAAAGTATAAATTTACAAACTTTCTATTATTTTACTCTGTGAGAAGCCTCACGTTGGTAAAGCCAATTTATAAATTTACAAATTTCTCTTATTAGAAATGCCACACGTTGCGGCGTCAATTTATAAATTTACAATTTTCTCTTTTACTTTAATTCAATAGGCCTAATGTTGTAGGCGTCAATTTATGATATAACAAGATATATACTAATTTATAAAACTTTACTTTTATATTATTCTCAATATAATGAACTGTAACACTGCTTACTAGCTTAATCAATTTGATAAATGATTTGACTCAGGACACAGGTTTATAATTACAATAAAATCTTCTTTTATTTATCAATAAAAAATCAGAAAAATATCTACAGTTTAATAGTTATTTAGCTCAAAATCAAATATATACAAAATTATTTTAGGGAATTATTTCCCAATGAGCACTCTTAATCTCGGGTAGGTTGGTGCCGGCTCTTACCAATATTAAATTGAAACAAATATTATACAAATTATTTAAATTAAGAATTAGGATAATTAAAACAAAGGAGAAAATAACTTAGTACAAGGTGGAAAGTGTATGGGTAAGTAGATGTATGAATTTAGTGTTAACATAAAAGGATAAAGTTCTGATAAAAGTTGAAATCTTGATGGTATATATATATATATATATTTATAAAAGTTTATCAGCTTTACTGGTATAGTTCTTTGAATTTAAATATGCAAAGGAAAGGTTGGAGTATATCCAATTTGATGAATAGTTATGTGGATTGATCTCACCCAATTTTTATATATATTGTCTTCTTATTGAAAAAGAATGGTTTATTAAAATTTGATACTGTTCAGTCACTTCACTTATAAAAGGTTATTTTAACGTTGGCAGTTGTTATAGACTTCAAAATGGTCTTGAAACTTGTGGTTTGGCTCTAACACAGCATCTGCTCCCTTTGATGTCTCAGCAACAATTCATTGGATTTGATCCCAATTTGGCTTCCTTAGGCCCTCAGGAAATGGTACATTAAGGCCTGGTTAATTTCATTTCTTGTGGGATTTTGATTGTTATGTGAAAATGTGTATTTGGAAATGTAGTGTATTTGTTTTGTATGATTTTAATGAAATTTTGATGTATTTTGGTTTTTTAAAGAACATAGAATGGTAAAATTAAATAGAATTTGATTAAATAAAACTTTAAATTAAAATATCTAAAATAGCTCCTTGTACAACTTAATATCTAATATCTAAGGTCTACAAATATAATTATTTATCGGGTCGTTTAAAAGCCTTGTTTCCGCGGCATAAGAGGTCACGTGATTGTGGGCTGGGCTTAAACAAACATGGCCTCTCGTTCTCCAGGTTTTAATCGAATATTCATATACTTTGAAGAACTTTACTAGCTTAACGGTATTTCTTTTCATATTTTTCCAAAGACATTTTTGATGTAAAATCTTCTGTTCTACTCGTTGGTTCTGTTCCTTTTTTGATTTAGAATTTAGTTTCCTTCGGATCGGTGGTTTTAATTTGGAATAGGCCTACAATTTCGTACATCGGCCTAGCTTCGAGTGTATTTTAAAAGGTGGATTTCGGTCGATTGGTTTACTCTTGAGTTATTATTATATATTATATGGATTGGTCGTTTAATTTAGATTAATTTTGATGTGGGAATGATATTAATTTGAGATCGAGAAGTACTGGTAATTATTTAAAATGTAGTTGGAAATCGGATGTTATAATATTATTAATGAATCATTTACGATTTTTTTGCCGCTAGGTGTCGCTGCTTCAACTTGTGAATGAATTGCCTTTATAGTAGTCTGTTCCTCTCTCTCGCACTCATGCGTGTTTAGTTCAGCAATTATGAATGGTTTCTTTTGATATTTTAAATGATTTTTATATAGGGATATATTTTGAATTGTTACAAAAGTGTGGACTCTAGACTTTAAAAGTGCAAAACATTCGTGTAATTTTGTTCAATATTTTTTCAACTAGACCATTTTGAAAAAAAGGCTTTGCAACCTGAAAACTTGGAAACCTCAAAACACAATTTTCTAAACGGCTAGAGATTAGTTAAAATATTTTTCAATAAATATTCTCCTTTTAATTCTACATCTCTTGATATACATATCAATTAAATTTAAATATTATTTGTACCTATTATCATTTTGAAAATCACACAAAGCTGAATAATAATTAGAAAAATGAGCCCTTTTAACTAAATTAAGTTTCAAAATTTGACCTGCAGCCCATTCTAGTAACAAAACTATTTTAGAATAGCAAATTTAAAAGTATCTAGATAGCAGCACATTACGAGACTGGTGCGAAACTTTTGACTAACAATGTAAACATGATTACAACATTTGGCAGTAATATTGTAAAATAAAACTACAAAAATAGTTACTGAGAATTCCTCAGTGAGGAGGCACACTTTTTTTAGGAAACATTTTTTTCTGCCTCACTGTTAAAAATATTTCTAAAACAGAATAGTAAATCTGCACTAAATTTAACGATATGTCATCTTTGAGAACAAATCTTTCAACCCGTAAGGTGCTGCCACCTGTACGTTCAAATTCAAAACTACCTGTCGACATTTTACATTTTTGTATTCTGGAGATGCTGCTACCTACACTCAACAACTGAAGGGGTTAGTGGATAAAGGTGGTAAGTCACATTTTTTGAGAAATTCAGTTGACGATCTCTGGGAATCCTCATTAAGTGATCTCTTTAGCAGTGACGGTGGTGGTGATGCATATGTACCAGACCCAAATGACCTATCGTCTTCGGATGAGAGTATGGCTAATAACGCAGGAATCGTCACTGAAGACATGCACATGTGAGTCATACAAGAGAAAATAATGATGAATAGCCAAAGAAAAAATTGAAAGTATTTTCATTGCCGGAAAAGAAAACCAGGAAACGCCAACATAACTCTGAAGAATGGAAAAGACGTAAAGCAGCAATTTCCAGAGAACAAGGTAAGGCATATGTTTCACAAACCGGAAAAACTATTGAGGGAAAGGATGTCAATATTTGTGCAGTGAAAGATGTAGGTATAGGGGTAACAGAAATTTTGTTGAGGAGCAAAGAATTTTTTTCCAGCTTTTATAAACTTGTTAAAAATGCAAAAAATACTTTATTGTTTAAGAGCATTGTATCTACAGGAATAGACAGAGTGAAAATAAATGCTGATAAAAACAGCATTTATAGAAAGCACCCGATAAATGATTTTTTCATTATCCGTGTAAGGTTTTTGCACAATTTCTCCCACTCATAAACCCGAGTGCAATATTTGAGTTATATCATTCGAAAGGTAATTAAATTTACTAAAATCCTGAGCAAATGTAATTCAGGTACAGTCCTCGGAACAAGGAACAACATTGATAAGAAACTCCCGATGAATGATTTTCACTATCCACAGCAGGTTTTGGCGCAATTTCTCCCACTCATAAGCCCAAGTGCAATTTTTGAGCTATATTATTCGAAAGGCAATTAAATTTGCTACAATCTTGTGCAAAGATATTTCAGGTACAGAATTCGGAATAAAATTGATATGAAGCTCCCGATAAATGTTTTTTTAATTATCAATATAAGGTATAGGTAGTACCATTTAGGATGGCGCGTGGTTTGCTCAGAAGCAGTAATGCCCTTCTCCCTCCAACACCAGTCTTTGTCGTTTTGTAAGAAAAATACAGTCTGTGTCAAATCCATGGATTAGAGGGCTGCCGAGCAATTTTTAGTATTGGACGCGCTTTCAATTACAAGCTTCTGCACAGTACTAGGATTATTTAAATTGGACAAATTTTATATATTTGTAATCTGCGTGATATGTTGCAACTAACAGTATAAATATCTTCCAGTTTAGTAAATGTTAGAAATTTATACAATATTGTCCGCGAGAGGAAAGAAGTCTCCTGAGCCAGGTCGGTTTGCAGCAGTGTTTGTATGTTACCGCAAGGCATTTGCAGGCGCTCCGCGTTGTCCAAACCTTTCGCGCCCCATAGTTTTGTTTCTGCTAACGTGGAGTCCCTGTAGAACAGCCGTTAAGCGCAGGGCTATAGAATACATGGGCTAGACCAGTCCGCCACGGAAAGCTATGTTTTATTTTGTTATTTTTGTCATCAATAATTGTATTACTCTAGGTTTAAATGTGATTATAATTATTTGTATATTATATATTTATTTATAAATATAAATCACAGTAAGCCATTGACCTTCATTTGCACAAGTTCACTTGTATTAACGCAGAGGTGTATTTTAGGGAAATCCCATCTTGTATGTTTTGTTGTATTTGTGAGTGTTTTGACGACGTGGTATTTACACAATGTTATTAAATTCGTACAATAATTATTACAGTACAAACACTGTAATAATTTACGATTTTACATGTACTTTGTTGCTATTTAATACAGTAGTTTTTCTTTTTTAGCGACCTCTAATAATCAAAACCACGAATACCAAGCCCTCGAATGTCGAGGGATTTACTGTATATCAATTTTTTTAGTAGACCTATCAACAAGCTTTTACTAGTTTTGTAGTTGTACATAAATTTAAAATGGTTTACAATTTAATATTGTACAGTAATTTAAGAACTTGTAAACAATATGTACATAAGTGTAAATATAATCTTACTTGTAAATACAATAACGGTTTTTCTTACTGCCCAACTGTACAAACTTTTACAGTAACAGCTTTCTCTCTTAATAACAAACTTTTTTATAGTAATCCTATACTGTAGTACAAGTTAGTTTTTAAAACTGGAAGGCTTATCAAACCTTAATGGTTTTCTCAACACTATTAACACAATTAAATAGCTACAATAAAGTAAAATCTCAATTGGCTATTTTACATGTTTTTGCACAGTGAATCTGGCCGCAGAATGCCGTGCAACGTGAGCTTAGCGCCGACTCAGATAAGCGCCTGCAATTTTTGAATAGGCCAGATCACAGCGGACTTCTTTCCTCTCGCGGACAATAACAAATACTTCGATTTTTTAAATCGGGACATGAAAAAGTAGTAAAGCATAAACTTTTTTTGTTTTTAGGGTAGAAAGAAACTTCCAGCGGCAGAGTTGTAGAAAATTAGTTGATCTACATATTTTATTTCAAACATTTTTCAGTCAGATGTTTGTTTTGTCCACAAATCGCTTGCAAATAAGCGCAACCAATATTATCAGGCAATAGCCTAATGTAAACATATTCTTTTTCTTTTTCTTATATCTATAGTTAATTTATAATAATTAACTGAATTGAAGAGCGGGACAGTTAATAATGTAATGTAAATATATTGATTTTTTTTATATCTATTCTAAATTCATAAGAAACTACTTGAAGAGTTGGACAGTAAATTATTTAATGTAATGTAAATATATACTATTTTTCTATTTACTTAAATCTATAGTAAATTTATAATAAACTACTTTATAAGTTATAAAATAGCCTTTAATTTAAATCATATTTTAAGCGTGTTTAGTACATGTTTTATTTCGAATGTCTCGATATCATAAAGTAAATACTGTAAGCCAACATAACTAGGGTTGACTGTAAAATGCCTGAACTTAGGAGGGGAAGTGTGGTGGGATAGGTACTCTGTCTCACTCGCACTACCCGCCATCCTATATGATTTTATCTAAAACTGTGCAATTTCTCCCACTCAAAAACCAGAGTGCAATTTGTAAGCTATATCATTCGAAAGGTAATTAAATTTACTATAATCCTGTGCAAATGTATTTTTGGAACAGTTCCCGGAACAAGGAACAAAACTCGTAGGAAACTCCCATTATTTAATACTAGTTATTTCCTGATAAGAAAATTCGGCTATAGTAATGCTGCATTGCTGCTTATGGGTTTTTAATTTTACTAACCAAACCTAAAAAAGTTGAAAATAATTAACTGCTTCTAAATTTGCTAAGATAATGAATACAAATGCATTCAAAAAACAGGTGTTGGCCACACCTAGGACCTAGAATTGTATTGCTAAGCTTTTAATTCAAATCATCATTATTATCTGTTATAGGAGAGTGAAGTGTTAAGTTTCTAGCCATCATAGTTTGCGCTGTTTGTTGATTATGAATTAATCGGGTCTTATTTTATTTATATTTCAGTAGACAGATTGCTTTAACTTATGAAATTATTATTAGGCTAGAGTATCCAAAGTTGCATAACTTTTTCTCGCAAAGAAAAAAAAGGATTTATAATTTGAAACTTGAGAAATTGTAAAATTTATAGTAATAAAAATATGTATTCACACATTTATGATAAAAAACAATCTTGGTTGCAGTAATGAGTATTTTTTTATAGATGGTTCCTTACCTTTCAAGGACGCCCATATGATATTTTCTAGGCAGTGCATGACGGCTGGTGAATTATTACCTTGGAGGGGGGCCTGAAATTTGTTTAGTACCAAACATAAGAATTTCTACTTTTAGGCCTGTTTTTACCAAAATTTTATTGTTTTAAGACATTTCTGAAAAGAGTGCAATGAGATAAAATCGGGTTACAGTTTTCATGATAGATTTGAGTGTACATTGGAGTGTGTAGAGTTTATAGGCCTACATGGAAAATTGAGAACAATGTTGTCTTACATAGTAGCCTATACTTTATTCATTAGTTTATTTAAGTTTTTAGTTCATAAAGTGACTCATAAATAACGAAGTGATACAAATACCTGTATTACCCTCTTGTTACATTAAGAGACAAACAAACATGATTTAGATTGAGAAATAAAAAATAAATCTCACTTTAACAAGAAAATAAACAAAACAAAAATAAATTAAAATATGACATTATAATACAATAGGTACTTAAGGTTAAAATGCACAAAAACGAAAATCAAAACAATACTAGGGGCTCTGCCCCTGGACGCTCCGCGTCCCAACCCCGGCTCGGCCTTCGGCCTCAGATGGCTGCTTCGCTTTGCTCGCAGGTGGAAAATTCGATCAAGAATCTCGTTAATCTTTGGCTCGTTTGTACATAGGTGACCGAGCATAAATCAACTGTTTTATTTTATTGATGATAATATATAAGACTTGACATATCTGTGAATGATTATGTTTAGTTTTTGATCCAAATTAGCTGTTTTATATATAATAGGTTTGTAACAACCAATGTTTGAATTGAATTAAAATATAGTTAGCATTTTTCGTTGATTTTTGTTTGTGTTTGTTTTTAGTTTGTCAATGTAACCTCAAAAAGTTAATACTCTTCAAATTTTCTAAGTAATGTTGCTATGGTAATGAAAGTAAACAAACATGATGTGTTGCTATTGCTTCGCTATTGCTTGATTTACCTAACCTAAAATTATATTCAGTTTTTGATCCAAATCAGTTGTTGATCAAAATCAGCTGTTGATCAAAATCAGCTGTTTTAAGCTTTTCATACGAACAGCTGTTTTTGTGCCCCTGATAAAATCAATAGAAATCTTTCTTCCATAAGATTAACATTGAAACTTTGAGGGCCACTGGGGCGTAGCCCTAATGTCCTAGGATATTTTCTATGCTTGATGACATATCTACAGGTAATAAGACACATTTTAAAACAAAAATCATCAAAATCGGTCCATTAGGAGAGGCTGGGCGATTGGAAATAGGTTTTGACCAAATTCTTTTAATATATATAGATTACTTCTAAGTGCTACAAAACTTACAAGAATTTAATTTTTAGAATTTAAAGTAAAAACAGTTGGTACTTGGTGATCTCTATAATAGGGATAGAAATAACCAATTGTTAAAATTTCACAATTATAATTTATTACTGAGCAACATATGTTTCACCGTTAGGCATCATCAGGCTACTAAATTGAAATACAGCAAGTATCTTAAAACTAACATACAAACAA